>JAUYWH010000025.1:6117157-6148655 GCA_034779795.1 Ctenopoma multispine | reverse complement strand
CACACACACACACACACACACACACACACACACACACACACACACACACACACACACACACACACACACACAGTGAGACAGAGCTCAGTTTGCTCCTTCAGTCATTGGGAGTAGACTACAGTGCAAAATCCAAAAGGCAGAATCATAACACCACGAATCTTTTGACTCTGGAACATCCACAGGTTAGTCCAACATATTTACCACTGTTGCTAAATTTATAGTTACACTATTTAAATGTTGAGCATAAATGAGTGTAAACTTTGTGTCACATACTTCAGAATCTCAGTTTTACTTAATCTTTTTTAACTAAATAATGAACTGTATGTTGTGAACTCAGTATAAAAAGAAGAAGCTCCTGAATGCAACTTAACCAAACTAGGTACTTTGCTTCTACTGCTTCTACTTTGCAATTCTAACTGACTTCAACATGATTTTGGGGAAAGCTGAGAGCTAAAGTGACTGACATACAAATATGTAAAAAGTATCATGATAGGAACCACATCTTAACTCTGAAAGCAGTGGAGATTAACCTCAGCGTGAGCAGTCACTGAATGTTTCTCTTCAGCGCTGGCCTTCGTTCGCTGTTTGAAACGCAAATGACCACACTGAAGCCCACCACACATGGTTGGTTTACATTACAACTCAACACATAGGTCACACATGCCCTCAAGCTTCCCAGCCTCTCACCTCAATACACACACCAGGGCCACATTACCACCAACATTTGCCCATTACCACATACACAGATTTGACTGCATAATATATACAACTTACAGATGTATCCTGTGTATGTTGATTTGTGAAAATCCAGCTGCCATGTTTGTAGCTTCTAGAGTGACTGATGAAAACTATTAGCACTGTGTTGCTTAATGACGTTATGCATAACGGTTGTTCAAGCACGAATGAAAAGTCATAGACGTCATTATCTTTGAATTTACTGTGAGCTGTTCGTGCTCGATCGCGCTTTTGGGTAATTTGCAATTCATCCAGCCTGGTGTACCTTGTACTTTCTTCTCACTTCCCCCTCATTATCACCCTTATCAGGTGGCAATACATCTGAAAAGGTACATGGTACTACTTTCTCTTACTAGCTCCTAAACATAACAGGATCAGCAGGATCAGGTGGTTTAAGTGGGATTCAGGAGGTGGAAGAACAAGGTTATGTAGCTAATCAGACTAACAGATGAGCCTATATCCTGTTCTCGCACATGCAGGTCTGGGCCACACTTGTTGCGATACATGTTTGTGTGTGAGTGTATGTGGAAACAATGGTCTTGCTGTTTGCCTGTCCACCACTGTTGCCTTACACCTGTGCTTGGCAGCCCTCCCGGCACTACCTCCCTGAAAACACACACATAACCCCAATCTATCCACCACCCCCAGCCCTCAACCGAGCACCCCAGTCCACTTTAGTTCTCAGTTTACATCCTGCATTAGCTTTTAGTGCTGCACTACAAAGAACAATGCATATTCAACAGGCTTACCAGTTCAGATAATGCACAGGCACCCTCAGGCGCACATTATCGTTTCATATCAACATGGGGAAGGCACGATATCAAAGGCTTCTTCACTCCCCTGCTCTGGCTATCCTATCATTACCTGAACCCATAACCGAGTAGCTCTCCCATTTCCCCTCCTGCTCGTAACTGAGGATACGGAGTGAGGGTGAAGGGTGAGCCGTGCAAGGGCGGCTGTGGAGTCGAGAGGGGGCGTGTGAGTGGTTGGATTTTAGGGGTTCAAAAGCTCACAGAGAGCCACAGCGTTGTTCTGTGGTTTGAAGGGGCCTTTGTGAAACAGGAGCTCCCAGAAGGCACAGGGCAGGGTGAGAAGGAAGGGGAGGTGGGGTGGGGGGACAGAGTAACCCACCTCTTTTCCCGCAGTGTCAGCATCACAGGTGTATGAATGACAATGCCTGTTAGTGTTTGTGACAGAGACCCGTGGCCAATCAATGACACACTGTATTGTAATCATCTATTGTGGGAAGAAGCTGGTGCTTAAAGGTAAACACAACTCTTAGGAACCAGGTACAAATCTCTATCTGTGGCTCTGCATTCAGTGGTTTACAGGAGGACTTGCAATCAGGATGCAATGCACAGCACCTCCTTATCGTTTCCATAGCTGTTGCTCAACGTTTTGCCATAGTAACACTGGGCAACAAACAATGAAAGTAAGTCAGATAAAGCTTGACAGTAAATTCCTCTCTGCACCAGTTGCTAGGTAGAGGACTTTTCTTAATTCCTCATATTCATACTGGACTCCCCCATTCGCACTCCCACATTCCCTCTTCAGACTGAAAAACCAGATTAACATTTTTTTTCTTCATAACTTGACAACTGTCTATCTGCAGGGTTGGCGGGGTGCAACATTTTTGGGATATTTCCCATAAATTATGATGGGCTATCAGTAGGCCAGCTGTACTCTTGTATTCTGGTATTCAGAGTTGCTATTATGTTTATATGAATACATCTCTCTTCGCTTGTCACAATAGTTCTACCTCCGTATGTGGGGATACTCAGAACAAAGGGACGTCAAGTAAAGCGGCTCCTGCTTCGTTTCCCTCCTCAGGCCCATTCAGCGTGGCAAACAATTGTACATCAATACGGCCATGCAAATGATTCTGGTGCCTTGCAGGCTGCTTGATAGCCAGGTAGGGAGCACTGTAATCAGCGTTATGGTGCCTTCAGTTACCCCCTGTAAACTACTAAACGAAGCTGGAACTTCAAAGTTACAGACAGAGATACTTTCCTAAAAACAGTACAATACTTTTTTTTGTTTCAGTGATATAAAACAACATAAAAGTTGTTCTTTTATTTTAGTATTTCAGACAGTAGAAACAGTACTTTATTAAACTGTACTAGGTGAGTAGTACTTGGTTAGTCATTTTCAGTCAAATAAAGCAATAGTAACTTAATCACAAGTTTATATAGTATCTACATATATTTACATTTAATGCAGTATTTTACTGTTTCCGGCTTCTATGGGTGTGAGCCTAAAATAATTAAATTAATTGGGCAATGGTAAAGTGCAGAAAATTAAAAACTAAATGGAAAAAAAGTCATGCAAAATGTAAAAACAAAAAAATCAACATAAAGAGTGAAAACAGTAACTAGCTTGTAATTTACTGGTGATGCATTCATGTTGTCTTAATAATATCTTTAAACCTGGGGTTGTTTCATTTTGTAGCCTGCTCAGACATTCAGAAGACAACAGCATGAAGGGACAGTCTGATTACTGCTAGGCACTGAGATGGCTCCTGTGAGTGTTAAGACTGGCTCAATGCATCAACGCGTCAGGCTGTACCTGGAGTTTCAACTGTTCCAACTTGTCCCCAATGTGCCTGAAACTCTGCGCCTGTGAAATTCCGACGATCCTTAAAGGGTGCAAAAGTTTCTCATGCTCCTGCAACCCCGCCCCCTGAAAGCACACACACACACACACACACACACACACACACACACACACACACACACACACACACATTCCAGTAAGCAGGCGGAGTCCGTGACGCGCTGGGACGTTTGTGAATGAGCTGCAGAGAGCGGCGCTCACCTCAGAGTCGAGTGCCAGCCAGGAGCGGAGAGACAGAGAGAGAGTGAGACAGAGAGAGAGAGAGGAAGGAAAAGTTTTGCCTAATGGATTTCTTTCGTGGAGTCAGACATTTATTATTTTCATGTGTACTTTTTAACTATATACTAATTACATTACAGACCAAAGAAGGTGAGTGTCTTTGTAAAAAATAATTTCGTACAGTTTCTTGCAAACTTTATTGGAGCGCTGCGCGCATGCCATGCGGAGAAAAATGCTTTAGGGAAACTTTAAAACCAGGAGACGTACTTTCTTACTCTTGTCACAGCCATATTAAATCGTATTATCTGAAATTAACAAAATTTCTAATTGTATAAGAATGTTTCAGTTTGCAGCTGCAAACCTTTTTTATTCACGCTGAGTGTAGAGACTTCAAGTGCGCAGCTCTAAACTTTGTGAGACCAGCAGGTGAATTCTGGAGAAACTTTGCTGTGTTAAATACATTTGTGAAAGTTTTGCATCACACTGTATAATCGTGAATATACAATGTTCATTTTATTTTCTACATTTTTAAAAAAAGAAAAAAAAACACATTATCTGCACAAAAACGTGCTTCTTCCTAACTCTAAGGCACATGTGGCATAGAAATGTTAAATAATGCATCCAGAGTTTAGAAACAAGGTGCTAGTTTTGTACAGGTTTCTATTAAACTATAGGTAATTGCATTGTGCCAACTTGAAGTATCATTTAAATGAATAAATAAAATACATTTCTGATGGATTTACTCTCATGTACTGACAGTGTTCTCATGTCTTCACAGAGATTATTTTGGATATGAAGGCAGCAGGAGGTGAACTAGGCTGGCTGACATGGCCCTTAGATCAAGTAGACAAATCTGGGGTGAGTATTGCTCTGACTTCTCTTTTATCTCCCACTTTTTCACTTGCCTTAGTATAAGTACGCATGAAAAAAATGCACAGGAAGGACCCAGCTGAACTGACCGTTTCATCTGTGTGGTTGGCTGTTCAGTGGTGCACATGTCAGCTTTTCTATAAAATCTGAAAGTTAGAGCTTGGGGATAGATATGAGAAGGAGTTGTAGGATCCTAACAGAAGTTGCCTGCAGAGCATGTCTGGGCTACACCGAAGCTCAGGCAGACAGAATAGCTGTTAGCTGTGAGCTGAGAATACTTGTGGCTTTTTGTGGTTTCAAGACTTCAGCTCTAGAATTGTATGTTAGAGAGCAATTAACTTTTAAAGTTTGCAGCATGTGGTACCTCTTTTTTTAGGAGGGGAGGGGTTTTAGATTTAGAAACCAAAGGAAAATCTTGATGTTTAGAGATGCATCTACAAAATAGCTACATACTAAACACTGCGGTTATCACTTTGCCAGTGCGGAAGCCACGTGTGCCTTCTTTCATATTATAGTTTCAGTGTAACTGACCAGTCACGCTCATGCATATTCCCTGTAAATAGCCTCATTTCATGTGCTGATGACTCAAAGGCATGTTAGGACGTGATGTTCACAGTAGCTCACCCAGCTTTCTCAAAAAGGCTTCACTGTTTAAATGATCACTTAAGTTTCACTTTTTGTGAAAATAATAAGAATCAGGTGTTGTTATAATGTTTTTAAGTTTTTTTGGAGACTGTTTTTATTGTGCACATTTTCCCATGTAACTGCCATCGCTCGTGATAATTATTATTTTAAGGTTTCCTTATAAAAACATTCATCACCTGTTTAATAGGTGTGTTAGTTTTGCTGTAGTATATCAAATCTATATGCAGAGCCACACACTCAGCCAACAAAGCACATTCCTCTAATTAATAGCACAGTGGCGACATGCAGAGAGCAAACCACAGACTCTGTCCCTATGGGGGCCAGTTTTTCTGCAAGAGCCAAGATTACATTAAAACATGCTGTCACTTTTTCAGGAATATTTGTGGCAGCATTTAATATGCAAGCTGCCACACTATTTGGGCATGATGTCAACAGAAGCATGTTAATGGCTGAATTGGAGAAAAAATGTAATATCTTGTCAAAAATGCTTTCTCATACAAGATCTCTGAGGTTTGTTGCATTGTTATGCTGTAAAGGCGAATAAAGCAGAGTTATCAGTATTCCAGAAATGTGTCTAAACTTTATATTAAAAGAACTTTACATTAAAATATTCAGGGGATGTAAATGACAAAAAGGTAACAATGTGTAGAGCCATCTGTGTCCCTTCACGCAGACTTTTTTCAGCTTACACAGAACCTACATGTGAGGTGTTATGTCTCTGGTTGAGCCCAGCATGCCTAGGGGCCCCCCAGGCGTCAGTGTTTATATGGCTAATGTTGGTGGTTTGTGTGGTTTGGTTTCAGTGGGAGGTTGTCCAGAGGACCCTGAATGGTTCTCAGTTTTACACCTACTCTGTCTGCAATGTTGGCGAACGTGAGCAGGACAACTGGCTACGCACCACCTTCATCCAGCGGCGTCCAGCAGCATCACGGGTTTTTGTTGAAATCCAGTTTATAGTACGAGATTGTAACTCTTTTGATGGTGCCTCGCTGACCTGCAAGGAAACCTTCAACCTCTTCACTTCTGAGTCGGATGCAGACGTAGGGACTACTTTCCGCAAGGGCCAGTTTAAGAAAGTGGCCACCATCGCTCCTGATGAGATCACCAGCAAAAACGATCTACGAATAAACACAGAGACACGAGTGGTGGAGAACCTTTCTCGAAAAGGCTTCTACTTGGCCTTTCAAGACATTGGTGCCTGCATTGCTATTCTCTCTGTCAGAGTCTACTACAAAACGTGTCCGGCCACAGTGAAGAGCCTAGCAACGTTCCCCGAGACTGTGGCTGGAGGTGAAAACCAGGCTCTTAGGGAGGTGAATGGAGCGTGTGTGGATAACGCCATGAGTGAGGACTTGCCTCGCATCTACTGCACAGTTGATGGGGAGTGGGTGGTACCTGTTGGACAGTGCCAGTGCAAACCAGGCTATGAAGAAGTCGAAGACGCCTGTCAAGGTAAGACTATACTATCATTCACAGCTTCAGATTTGGTACCATATAAGCCTTGATGCAAATTTGTAAAATCTTAATTTTTTAGGAAAGCAGTGACAAAGGTGAATATTTCCCCATCTAGACAACAGTAGACCAAGTCTAGCTTACAAACCCCGTGTTTAAAGCTGTTCATGATTAACGAGTAGACTTCAGTAACTGTTTAAAACACAGTGTCAGATCTGTTAAACATTTATTCTATTTGTGAAAACAGAAAAAGGGCGATTTCACATCACATTTTTTTTTTAGAGTTGACCACATTGGACCAGGCCTAGATCACAAACCACCACACTTAGACTTGTCAGATCTGGATTAGATTATTCCAAAGAGTCTTTATTGTATTTTTTTCCATTTAATGGAATAAAGGTTTCACAAATCCGACACATAGACACACACACAACGTGCTGCAATAAATAGGTTAATCTATATTGTAACTTAACTTTCCACATAACTGTGACAGCACCAGACACTTCATCCTGTCTGACTGTATAGAACACAGAATGCATATCAGGTTAATATGAAAGGCAATTTGGCACAAGTCACCATTTATCTAGATTATAATTGCCATAGGTTGTAAAACAAGCCTGTGAATTCATATCATAGGTGTTATTATCATTGTTCTGTGGAATTCTCCCCTTGGCTAACACGGTTCTTCTGCAATGGAAAGAATGCTCGCACCTCCTTGTACATGTCCTGGCATCATCCCTGACCTTGAACGCGTACCTATAACAATAATGAGGTGCGCTTTTGAGTATCGGCTATGATCCGGAGATCTTTTCAGGCCTATACGGTTCTTTGGAAAAGTTTGTTCAAGTGCAATTTGCCTGCGCTGTAAAAATGCTACACCCTTTGTGTCATCAAAGGCTCAACTACTGAGAAACGATCCTGAGCTCCTGTTTAGGTTCTACTTATTGATATTAAAACCTAAATCAGGTTCATGTTTTGCTTAGATAAAAAAAAAAAAAAAATCTCTAAAATCCTCCATAAAACTCATTTTGGTGCAGAAAGCATTTGTAGTGTTTTATTCTGTCCTGGCTCTGAGGCCACAGTTAACTTACAGAGTGTTGCATCAGGTGATTTCCTGCTCTCTCATTATCATCTGTTCTCTTATCTTGATATAGATGTGTTACGTAGTCCACCCATAACTTAGTCGCTTGACTTTGTAGTTACTGTGTGGTGTGGTTGTGTTTTAAATCCTGCAGCGAAGGCTTTTATTGTTGTGGGAAGAGCTGTCAGAGTGATTGAAAGTGATCAAAGAAGCTGGGAGGCTACTGTACTGTGATGGATTTGAATCTTCAAGGCGGCTGGGGAGAGAGAGGAGGAGACAGGAGGAAGTGTCTGAGCCTTGATCAAGCAGAGGCCCTCCTTGTGTGTTACCCTTCTGTCTCTGCTTCCATCTCTCCCTCTCCCCGCTCTGTTTTCATGCACTCATTGAGCCTCCGCTTTAGGGTGTGTTGTGTGACTCGAGCACTGTATGTGAATATACAACATTTGCTGGCATGCAGGGACCTGTTGAGATCTGTTTCATTACAGTACACCTAAAGACTCTTTTTTCCTAAAGACTTTTTTTGCACTCTAGTTTCTACACACACACACACACGCACACGCGTGCATGACTTGTAATACACTTATACATGCAGAAATCCTATTTATCTCACTTTGGAACACACACCTTGGGCTGCAGTTGTAAATCTACTAGTAGCCTGCTTTAATAGATTTGTTTTCCCACTTCGTTTCCCTCCCATTGGCATCGGACCGATAAAAGTGATGATGTTTTCTGTCAGTACATCATTTTTAGTTGCTGGAAAGTGCTGGGTAAGGTGAGTAGGGAGGGTGAAGGGTAAGGCAGGAATGAATGAACGAGAGAAAAGTCATACAAAAGAGATGGAGAGGTTGTGTTTAGCAGAGGGGTGTGATTTTAAAACGGAGAGAGGTGAGGAATGGAACGTAAAGGTAGGAGAACAATGAAGAGCTGTGTTTCCCTGCAAGGCCGGAGGAGCCCACCTCCACCTCCTCTCACTCGGTTGTAAGGTACATACTGATCAGTTTGCCGAGGAGGAGCCTGCCAGCATTACTCCAGACCTGTGGAATTCCCAAGGGAGGAAGAACAACTCCAGGCCAAGCCCTCACATAAAAATGACTAAACAACCCTCCCCCTTCACCACACAAAAAAAATACTACCAAGATGAAGTCTAATGAGAGGTCAGAAGGGCAGTTGCAGATGAAGGTGGACATGAATCACGGGTTTGCATCGCAGGGCCGACATAAATGATACAAAGAGCTTTAAGTGGAATCTCTTACAGACACGCAGTTAATCATTCTCTCCACTTCTTTCCTGTACTGTGCTGTTAAGGCACAAAAAAACTTTTTTTCTTACTTGGGTTGAAAGTTTCCATGTTACGTGATGTGATCATTCAGTTTTATGGCCCCATGGCCCCACAGGACATGTTAAAGTAGAAATGTGTGACTTTATCTGGTTTCTGTCTCCATCTCTTCATCAGCACAGCAGTGAGCTGAAAATCACTCATCTATCAAAACTGTTTCTCTTTTCTTTAGATTTTCTGTAGACGTATCCCTTGGTGGCATGTGGAGCTTCTTTTCTTTTCTGGGCCCCACGCTGCTTTCGGACAAATAAACCTTAAAGATAAAACATCGTCACTTCCTGTGCTGCAGAAACCTGCTCGGTGTTAAGAGCAGCAAATGCAAAAGCTTTTATGAACTGCTTGTAAATCATGTCATTTGGCAGCTGTGAGGTACAAAGCAGGCCTTTGTTTGGCATTTCTCCTCTTAAAATACATGCACATCAACTCTAAAATGAGTCAGAAATAGAGTAAGAATCTCAGAATCTGCTCCACGGATTTATTACTGAAGTCTCAATGACGATGTTTATAATTAATCACTTTCAGGTTTATACTGCTTTTCGTGTATTCACCTTCCCTAACCTTTCTCATGCTTTATCACATTATGGCGCATTAAAAGTTTTTTATGCAAGTAAAAAATTTTACTTCAGTGGAAGGGACGTACAGATTCTCATTAAATTATATTTAAAGTATCAATAGTAAAACAAATCATTGTGCGCAGTGGCTCCTATTTGACCTGCACAATTATTACTGATGGACACATTAACACATTAAATAGTGTGTTTTAATCTTGTATTTTACCCGAGGTAAAAATAATTTTATATAGTGGTAATTTAATCTACACCAGCGCATCATACTTATACATTTTGGATGAAAAGACTTAATCTGAATGTTGCATATGTTAAATTTAATATCAAAAAGTACAATATTTTAATATAATGTAATAAAATGGGAGCACAAATTAGCATAAAATATAAAGTACAAGTTTTTGAATTATACTAGGCACAGTACTCAGCATAGTAGGAGTACCTCATATCTTCAGTCTCATTTGGCACTTGCTTTAGATCAGGATGTTGTGCTTTTAACATCCTCTGTGATACAATAAATAATTTTTTTTTTTTAATTCTAAAAAAAAAATTGTTTTTTTGCAATTAAGTGGTTGACTTTTACCCTCTGACAGCAGCGCTGTGGGTTTCCACTTGTGACTCACTGTTTGACTCTGTCAGTTTTCTCCACTGCCTATCACGCCCTTCCTTACCCATAATCCTCACTGGCACAATAGCACAGCATACCGTGTGTCACCCCACAAAGGACCACAGGCTGCCCTGGCTGGTCCTCAGGATTGCCTTTAACTGTCTAGGTCCACACCTCGCCAGCCGCTCTAAAGCCTCAACAAATAGGGCTTAATCCCACATTATGGTTTTCTCAAGGCTGCATTTACGTATAAAGGGATACACAATGTGGAATATTTGGACTGCTGAGGGCAGTTCTGGTGTCTCGGAAAAAGTGGCGTATTGGTAAAACAACTGTCCACTGAGTTCCAGTAAGCGTATTACTCCTCTCGCCAGTGAGGTTCCAGTAAACAATTTTCTGTCTCCCTCTCCTTTCCTCTGTGTCCGTGTCTCCAGACTCATCCTCAGCTGATGTAACAAACAGTTGGTGACTAAGTTGTAGTTGTGTGACTGCACGCTGCGGTGAGTGATTTGTATGGGTAGTAATTGACTTGGGTGTGTTTGTGCTTTTTAAGTGAAGTAACTACTGGTTCAGCTTGCTTTTTTACCCTTGTGAAATCTCTTATGCTGTCCTCTACCTCTCTTTCCACGAAGAGTCTTTCTATTTTAGCCTCAATTTTCCACCTCGTGTCTTGTATTTATTTGATAGTGTCTTATCTCAACATAAAATTCCCATGCCCTTTTTACAGTTCTTAATGCAATTTACTCAAGAGATGAAAACTGTTGCGCAATCTATCCTAACTAGTAAAACAAACCAACAGACGAATGAAAAGTTTTTCCTTCGTGTGCTGTGTTCTTGTTGACCGTGAAATCACAGAGTGACTGTTATTTCTGGCTGGATTTTTGATGCAGGTCATGAATATGACACCAACAGGGTTTAAACATCCCGTTTCACATGGCCCTGGTGGGACTATTTAAACTGTGTACAGTTTTCCTCTGTGCTCTCTGATAAGTACATTTCTCCACGACTGACTTATAAAGATAAATAGAGGCTAAATCTGAACAATGCCAATCAGAGGGATTCAAGTGGAGCGGACAGAAGAAAAAACTGGCTTTGTTCACATGGTGGTTAAAGCATAAACATTTAGTGAAGGTAAAATGTAAACTCTAGCGGGCAGCATTTGTTTTCATTTCCTGAATTCTATGATAGAAGTTAGGATTTGGATTGCTGGTTGTTCTCTAGGAAAAGTGTCCTACAAAAAGAGAGATTATATGTTTCATTGCAAATAGTGCTCGTACCTGGTTTATCAAAATCACACTGAACCCTTTAAGACCAAGGTCTTGTGCAATTTTAGCTTATCTGATGGGGAGTATACAAAGAGGCTTGAACACAACATACACATTAGGATCTCAAGGATTTAAGATTGTTGGTATGGTGGATTCAAGATAATGGCATCATCTTGCTCCTGCAAGTTAATCCCTGTATTGAAATGTTCTGCTTTACTAAATTCTCTTGGCTCTTGATCCCTGTTTCTAGTCTCAGAAATTAAAAAAAGTAGCAGTATAAGTCACCAGTTAAAAACTTGTAAGTTGTTAGAGAGCACTGCTCATTTAGAGGCACACGCTGGATTTACAGTAATTTTTCCTTTTTCTTCCTTGGCTCTCGAAAGCCACCGTGATTATTTTGAATCCATGGATTCCTCAGATCTCATGCCAAGGTAACGTCTGCCTAGCGGGCAGAACTTGAGGGAGTTGGTTAGATAATGGGGGAACTCTGAAGGCACTTTCAAGTGGTGTCATGCACCATCTTGTTGGGCCACTTCTCTAGCGAACAGAACACTGACAATTATTGCAAAATAGATGGCAGGAAATGTTATGAGAAGATCTAGCAGCCCCTGCAACCCTTTAATGTGGATTAGTGCTAATTATGCTGTTGTGGTTTAAAAAGTGTGATTAGTGTAATGGTTGAGTTTTCAGGTGTCGAGTATCAGTATCAGTATCAGTTATGGTATTACATCAGATATGCTGCCTTTGGATGCACTTTGCACTGAAACTAATAACACTATAAATGTACATATGAATTTCCCTCTTTTATATTTGCTGGATTGTTGACAGTGAAGATCAGAAGATGGCAGACAGTGAATAGGAAGTCATATTCAGCCTTAGCACTAAATACATTTTACAACATCTCACATCTGATGGTCAAATAAGGTAGTAAACTTATTAGCAAATAGTAAAACTGGCGCACTTAAACAACCAAAAGACACAAAGCAATGCTACCATTAATTCAATGTTTTGATTCTGCTCACAGAATAATTTAATGCCCAATATTCATTCTTCTTCCAGTAGTGGTTTGGCCTCCACCAACTAAAGAAGAAACTTTCAGAAATATGGAAAGCCGGTTAGTCGCTAACAGGTTTCATGAAAGTGAAAAGAACCACAACAATGAGAAGAAGAGGCAAAAACAATCTGCAGATTTGAGACAAGCTATTTTGTTCTGGGTTAATAATGTAAACATCTAAAAATATGAATTACTGCAGCTTTAATCTGTTTGCTGTTTTTTTTTTTGTTGAATAACTGAGCCTCAGCAAGTCTTGGCTGTTTGGTGTGTGTTTTGGTTGTGGTGGAGGTGGAGGTTGGGACATATTTCCTCTTGGTGACATTCCTAAGCCTGGAGGCTCTGTGTATCTGTGTGTGTTGTGGTGGGGGAGTCCAGAGCAATGTGAAGAGCATTGTATTGTACTGTTGTTGTGAGGTCAGCACTTTCCTTCCACCATATCAGTCAGTGATTCTCCCCCCCAGCACAACGCACCAGCCACCCACCCACCCTTCACGGCTAACAGGACGAGCTCGCAGCGGAAACCGGAGGTCACCTAATCCCTCAGTAACTCCCCGATCCGTTGGCTCAGGGCTTTGCATTGTCGCTCTGTTCTGAGCGGCCTCGCTCAGCCACTTTCAATTTTGTTGTCCTGCCTGACAAGTCATTTTGTTTATTGGTGCATTTGGTCTCGTTTTAGTCCCTTTCCCCAAACCAGGAAGCAGACGGTTGTCGGCATTCAGTGTGACCTGTTGGCTTGGTGTAGTAAAATTGTGTTGTGTTTGCCACCTGGTTGTCTGGATTTGACCAGCAACACGGAGAAACATGACGAAAGGACCATGACTGTGGTCCATCTTAAGCCTCTGGAAGCTGTCTGCGCCTTTCACATCAGCTAGGATTGGTTTCTACTTTATTTTAGAACATTTAGAACATGTTGAGCATAGTTTGTACCTCCTTCACTTCACCTTTCACTCTCTGTATCCCTCCTCCTGTTGTGGGAGTGAGAGGAGAAATGGCATCAGGGAATTTATTGTGTTTGTTAACAGCCTTAGATGAAAGCCTGAGTGCAATTGTAAAACAGATGTAATGCCCTTACAGCTGCTCCATTGGTCAGCTAATCCTTTTCACTAGTTCCCCCACCTCCCCCCTTCCACAGGCACACTCTTCCATCAGCCTCTACACCTTTACTGCCCCTGCTCCCCCCATCCCTTCCTCTACCTCAGTGACCCCTGGCTCATGTTACCGGCTCACCTCCCCCATCAGAGACCCTCATTGTTCCAGCACAACCCGACTCCCCCAGAATGCTAATGACATGTTGTCACCCTGCATACAAACAAAATGACATGACATATTGCAATTATGGGCCTGACCGGCTCAGGAATGAAAATAGGGGGATGGGGAGGAGAGGTGAGGTAGATGAGGCTACAAAGACAAAGCAGAGACTCACTTGCCTTAAGATATATTTGGGGAGCTGCCCTGATAGAGATCTAGACATGTATTTATTTCTTATGGATTTATTTTTCCAAGATGTTTTGTGTTCACTGGCCATACTTCTCAATTTAACCTCCCTCCTCATGAGACGAGCCACCGACTGCTGCTGCAACTCTTTCGCCCGCCTCCTCCTTACTGAGAGCATGTGTTTGTTTTACTTGGCCACTGACTCCCTGTAAGCCATGCACAGTTTAACTCACAACTACCCTGAGGCAGACATGACCTTTCTGTCTTTTAAAAGCGCAGTGCCAGACTCAATTGTGGGGGCCCCCTACCACTTATTCCTCCAGTCCTGAGGGTGATTTCTGTTGTCAAGCCACCATGTTACCCATTCATCCATCTATCCGACCGTGCATTCATCATTGTCGCCATCTCATCCATCTTAACTCCTGCTGACAAACCAGGAGGCCCTTGGGGGAACCCACTCCAGAGCTACTCGGGCTCCTAAAATGTAACAGGCTCCTGAGCTCATTCTCAATAAACAAACACAGAGCCACTCAAGGCGCATGGGGCCTCTCAAATGACAAACAGTTCCCTGATTTGTAGCAATGGAGAAAAAAGAAATAGCAGGTCTAACTTTGTCAGATGTTTCGACGCATAAAAGGCTAAAAGATTTTTGTTTATGAGACGGAAAGCGTTTATCTCAGGAATCCCCTCCACTTTCCCCACCCTTCATTTTAGTGTCCACGTTCCTGTTGGGTGTTTTGGGTTCCTTTGCGTTTATTATTCTGTCTTAGATTTCTAGTAGTTTCAGTGCTCGTTCTTGTCCTGCTCGCGCTCCCCTGTGTAACCATGCTTTGCTTTAGGAAGGAAGGCTGCGTCGTCATCACACTTCCTGCTTCCTGTTGTGTCCAGCAACAATTCAAAATCCCCCTCCAGCTTCTCCATGGAACCAGGAAGTTTCCTTTCACCGGACTTTGCTCTTTTGTCGAGGAATCCTCTTGTTAAATACCTCAGCAGAAAGGTCATCTAGTTTCATTAACTGTCATTACGACTAAAATGTTCAAGATACACATTCAACTTCACAATGGAGAAGTGATCTGAAACTGAAGCTGCAGCGAAAGGCGCTCTGCTACAGGCCGCCTGTTGGGTGGTGTGCGCTGGAATGCATCTTGATTATAGAGGCGGCTTACAGTGTAAGGCCATCATCTCCACAGGCCTGACCACGATGCATTTGCAGCCGGTACTGTAGCGCCAAAAAGAGGCTAGTCCTCCTCTATTCAGTTGCCATGTGGCATTTCGGCTATTCCCATCTGCAGTGCTTGTGTGTGTATGTTTTCTCTTTCAGCACTTGAATGGCATGGCATTCTCCTTGCCTGCTGGTCAGTGGTGAATAGCAATGTTAATGGGTTAGCTGGGAGCCTTTTTAGTGAGGAGGGGAGTAAGGAATTTGGGGATTACGAGGAGGAGAGGTAGGCGTATGAATCGGGGTTTGAGGCAGCAGCTGTTCCCTCTTCTCAAAGGAAGAGTTCACCCTGGCCTGGTCGCTTTTCTTTCTTGCCTCTTTTCTTCAGTCTTCAGTAGGATACAGTATTCCTCTCTCTCTCTCTTTTTTAAACCTTTTGTTCCTTCATACAACCCCTTCTCTGCCTCACTCGTGCTCTGCCTCATCTACGTTAATGAGTAGCAGTAGCTGTTAGTGGAACAGCTGGTCAGAGAAGAGATGCTGTCTTCAAGGGAGGATTGAGTAACATGCCAGCTATTACACAAACATACTAATTCTTCTCATGCTGTGTATGTTTTTTCCACCATTGTTATGCTCTTCAGTTAATACACACCTCTTCACGGCAGCTCTGCCGCAGCTCGGTGAACCACAGTTACATAAAAAAATGAGTCAAAGTGAACCTCGCGGTCAATCAAGTAAATCCCCTTGATATGACTTTAATGGAGCGGGAGCCATGTTCTTTCTGTCTTGTGTGTGGTCACTTGTGGATTCCAAATGAACGTCATTCAACTAAACCGCAGTGAAAAGCAGCCATAGACCAGCAAAGTATCTCAGAGTGAATCTGATATTGTCCTTGGCTTTGCTTTTTAGTTCACCTCTATTGGAATCTGACATTGAAACTGTGTGTTTGAATTAATGTTTGATTGTTTCTTCCTGGTCACATGATCTTCACTTTCTTGCTATGCACGCATTTCATTCGGCTATCGTGTCCTCTGTCTAAGTTGTCTAATCTTTCTGTTCTCAGACGTGATCGTCCTAATTTACATTTTTGTTTTATTCTCACATTTCTCTTTATCTTCTGTTGTCCTTTGCCCTGCATTTTGTCTGTTATCGGCACTGTTCACATCTCATCTGTCATGAACTATTTAAACCCCTCAGGCAAATATCTTGGAGAAAAGAACAAAATGTTTTTGTATACTGTGTATACATGTGTATGTGCACACGTATAGCTGAACTCAGCAGAGCGACATGAACAGGTGACAGGCAACGGCCTTAATCCCTCTTCTGATGCCAGATTTACCCGTGCCTGCGGGTGTGCTTTGCATACATGTATGTGTATTTTGTGCATACTTATGGGGTGTCGGTGCATGTGTGCAGTGTGTGTGTATGTGCATGAATGTGCGATGGTGTGAGGACATGAGCAGCAGTCATAGGAATGCTCTTGCAGAGCTAAATGGGGGCCGTCTCCTTTTCACTTTCTTTAAGGCGCACTCTGAGAAATTTCACACTGTATTAAGTTCATATTTCACCACTGCTAAGCACAGCTGGAGTTCCTACCTGCTTTCCTTTATTCTGAGTTGGATGTGTGAAATTAGTTGTCATCTTATCCAGGCGATACAGTTTCAGAAGTTTGCATGTGGGTCTCTGAAGAAATAATATAATACACTGTAAACGGAGGACAAACGGATGCCCTGCTTCAGGCCGGTTAACTTCTAATTACTGGCACTTTCCTCATTTTTGTTGCCTTTATTTTTGTCGTATTGTAGCGTTGGACACTGACTTACTGTTGTGGAATGTGGGATGACTGGTTGTGTTTGTTGGAAGAGAGACAGTAAGAAAGCAACAACGAGGGGGAGTTGGTGGTTGAAAAAGTAAAGAGTAGGAGTGCCGGCTAGGCAGGGAGTCTGCATTTTTGTTTCATGGCTGGCTTCATTTGAGCAGTGTCTTAGCTGGAACGGAGAGAGTTTTTTTTTTTTGTGCAGAGCCTTGTTTCTGTTTTCTCTTCCATATCTCTGTCAGTTGTCCAAATCTGACCTTTAGCCTTGACACAATAACATGTCCACTCAGCCTTGCTGACTTGCACGTAAGGTGAAAAGTTCACAGCAATACTGATCTCTCAGAGAGTCTTGAATGATCTGGAGGAACTGGCTCTGCGTTGTATCATATCGGATGTTTGCCTGGAGTCACTATTGTCCTTGTTCACCTGCTAATGCAAATGTATTGTGTGTCTGCAGAATGTCAGCCTGGCTTCTTCAGAGCTGCAACATCCGGTGACAAGTGTGAGCCATGCCCTACCAACACTCAGAGCCTGGACTCTGGGGCTTTGTTTTGTCCCTGCGTGCATGGCTTCTACCGGGCACCTAATGATCCCCTTACTGGACCCTGCTCAGGTAACCACCCCTTAATCTCTTATGAGAAACCTGCATTGTACAAATTTATTAATATTAGCTATCAATTAGCTAACAGCTAATGTAACATGTTTTTTCCCCAATCTGTTTTTAAGGCCTCCCCTCTGCCCCAAAGGACCTTGTAGCCACAACTACCCAGCTCTCTGCAGGAAAACTTGTCCTCACCTGGAGCCCACCTGAAGACACCGGAGGTCGAACTGACATCACCTACAGTGTTGAATGCCAGCGCTGTGAGAGTAACGTGTGCCAGCCTTGTGGAGAGAAAGTGCGCTATGAGCCGGCCAGCACAGGCCTGACTGATCCCAAGGTTTCAGTGAGCGAGTTGGACACACATCTCAACTATACCTTCACTGTGGAGGCACATAGTGGCGTGTCAGTGTTGGCAATGCCACGGTCTAAGCCACCATCTACCAGTGCTTTAACTACATCACTGCACTACACAGGTGAGTGCCGCTAATATGAGTCGTACTACCTGTGCTGTGGTAATGACAGGTGGTATCTGTGAGGTGGTGGCAGCTTTGTCAAACCCTGCTGCAGGAGTGAGATGAACTCTCATATTTAGATTGCAGCTCTAATTTTTGTATATTTGAGAGTTTCACATGCCAAATATTTTGATTCTCCTCAGATCCACCCAAGATTACTACTATGCGACTGGTTGAGAGAACCCCAACCAGCTTGTCAATTTCCTGGGATGTATCTCCCCGACCACGCGCCCTATCCCGACCCATTCGCTATGAACTTAACTACCGCAAAAAGGTGCGTCAAGCTTGTTTACTCTTCTGCTAATGTATGTGTTGAAATCTTTTTAAAGGTGTTTAGTTTATGTTTTATTCCATGTTTATCACAAATGTGTTATTCTAGTACCTTTGACTGAATTTCTCTCTGACCTCTTCTTCCTCTGTCTGTCAGGATGATAACCTGGATGTGACAACCTATACTGTGCTTATACTCGAGAAAAACTTTGTGTTAATAAGTGATCTGACCCCAGCGACATCCTACTTGTTCAGAGTGCAAGCCCTTGGAGGTGATGGCAGCACAGGTGGCTCCAGCATGGAGGAACAGTTTGAGACCCTTCCTGAAGGTACAGAAGAGAACCATTGGAGAGGTTTCTGCAGCTTTGGTCAAAGAATGAGATTTCACTGATCTCCTTCTGCTTTTCTAGGACACCTTACTCAAAACAACACTGCAGTCATCTTCGGTGCAGCAGTTGGTGGAGCAGTCATGCTGTTCATAGTGGTCGTGGTCCTGTTCCTTCGCAGACGGTCAGTAAATGCCCCCTCCTGCTGCCCTCCCTGTCGTTCCCTCCTGTTAATCAGTGAGAATACAGCCTCCTTCACCGGTTTCCTCTCTCATTCATCTGCCCTTCCTTTGTGGGGCCCCCAAATGCCCTTTACATTCAATCTATCCTCACCTCTCTCTTTCTCTCTTCCTTTAGCCAACTTTCTCTTTCTCTTCTCTGGATCTGTGTCCTACTGCTCACTAGGGAAGAATTTGCGTTGAATGTGTCTTGTCATTCTGAATGGTTACATTTTAGTGAGTGTTGAGGCCTTTCAAAGGAAATTGGTCCAGAGTGGTACATTGTTGGTGATAAGAGGCGCTTGGTTCTTTCTGTAACAGGCCACAGGCACTTTGTAGAGGTGACCTGGGCCCGTACTGTAGCAGACGATGGCCCCTCCCTCCCACCTGCTTGTCTGTCTTTAAGTCTCTAAATCGCGTTGGCAAACACAGTCTATCGTCAGCCTTTATCAAAGAGCCGCTTCTCTCTGAATGGATGCATTGCACCAGTGTTGGAACCCTTTTAAGAGCTTTAATGCATCTGGAGAAATGGTT
This sequence comes from Ctenopoma multispine, assembly GCA_034779795.1. Lineage (NCBI taxonomy): Eukaryota > Metazoa > Chordata > Actinopteri > Anabantiformes > Anabantidae > Ctenopoma > Ctenopoma multispine. Next base: position 6,129,345 of record JAUYWH010000025.1, on the reverse strand, counting down.
ACAAAGGTTGCTATGTGCTATTGATATTAAAGCAGGCAGATATAAAGTCCATTTGTTGTTTGAAAGTGGAATATTAATTTGCATATGCTCTAATTTGTTTAACTCAGGAAGAGAAATTCTCACACCAGGCAAGGACCAGAGGACACCTACTTCTCCAGCTCAGGTAGACAAAATAGGTCTCTTACCTTTCTATCTCACTTTACTCAATTTTTTCGATCAACTCGTTAGCAAACAACAACTTACTATTTTTTTCTCACAGAGCAATTGAAGCCTCTGAAGACCTATGTTGACCCACATACATATGAAGACCCCAACATAGCTGTCCTAAAGTTTGCCACTGAAATCCACCCCAACCACATAACCAAGCAGAAAGTCATAGGAGCTGGTGAGTGACTGTCCTGCTGAGACAACCTCCTGCAGGGATTAACACCAAGATGTTGAAAGATTTTTCCAATCCCCAAATTCACTGTTTATATTGTACATTTTCTACAGTTTAAGAGGCTGACTGATTGCGCTTACTAGAGTGAGATTAACATCTATCTGGCTGAACTCTCTCACAACAAGTTGAGACATTTTGTTGTGTGGCAACATGTAGCTGCAGGATCTGTGTTTTTTTGGCTCAAGTTTATATGAACAATTAGATGAAAGACAGTGTTTCAAAAACAGTATTCGGGGATTTAGGGAAGGATATCAGGCAGTGCCAAAATCTTCCCTGTACGATACATTTACTCAAGTGTGGCCACCTTAACCCTTTGAACTAACTATCTTTTATCAACATAGACCCCCTCCCCAGTTCCCACGATCATGCCCCTCTTTCTCCTCATGTGACAGCTGATTCCCATGCTCCCTCACCACAGGCCATCCTCCAATTATACAACACAAGGCTGTCTCTCTCAATACCCAGGCAGAACACACCTCTGTGAGAGAGCCCAAGGCAAAACGTCCTGATTTTCACTCTGTTGCACAGCAAACCCCTGCAGCTATAAACCTCTGAAATCAAATCAAACACATATTCGTCTGATATCTCTTTTCTAAATCAACTGTCCCATTGAGCCCATTGATGTTTTTTATTTGCTGCAGGAGAGTTTGGTGAAGTCTACCGCGGTATTCTGAAGGTGCCAGGGAGGAAAGAGGGAGCAGTGGCAATCAAGACACTGAAGCCAGGTTACACAGAGAAACAGAGGCAGGATTTTCTGAGTGAGGCCTCCATCATGGGGCAGTTTGCTCACCAGAACATAATTCGTCTGGAAGGAGTGGTCACCAAATGTAAGGATTTTTATGTTTTACTCCTCATTATTTTCTTACAGGTTTTGGGCCAGTTTGGGCACCTGATTTGTTTTTTAATTTTGCATGTGTTTGTGCAGTTAAACATGCAATGATTGTGACTGAATACATGGAAAATGGAGCACTGGACAGGTACCTTAGGGTAAGTCACTACATTTATAATTGTTTCAGTTTGAAATGTGTCTACGATATCTATAGCTGCAGTGACAATGCACAATATTTTTGCAAACTAGAAAATGTGTCTGACTGCAGTATATGTAGAGGATGGCATCTTTTTTCATCATTTAGTACTTGTCTGTGTTTCTCTTTGATTTGGTCAAAAACTGAGATGAGTTTTCTCCCATCAGGACCACGATGGTGAGTTTTCCTCCTTCCAGCTGGTGGGCATGCTCCGTGGCATTGCTGCAGGCATGAAGTATCTCTCTGACATGAGCTACGTCCACCGTGATCTAGCTGCCCGCAACATCCTGGTCAACAACACCCTGGAGTGTAAAGTGTCAGATTTTGGCCTGTCCCGAGTGCTGGAGGATGATCCCGAGGGGACATACACCACAAGTGTAAGTTGATTTGAAACGTCCTGTTAGTTCTAAATAAATATCAGTCATCTTAAAGCAAGGTGCAGCATGCAGAAGCATTCTTTGTTTTCTGTATATAACTTAAAGCTACATAACTTGAAATGTTTATCTCGAACAGGGAGGTAAAATCCCCATTCGCTGGACTGCTCCAGAGGCAATAGCATACAGAAAGTTCACCTCTGCTAGTGACGTTTGGAGCTTTGGCATCGTCATGTGGGAGGTTATGGCTTTTGGCGAAAGACCTTACTGGGACATGAGTAACCATGAGGTGAAGTTACAGTTTGAACTTTGCTGTCAGGGTCAACATGACTTAAAATTCTTAATATAAAAGGTATTTTTAGCAACATTAACGTATATCTTCTTCTATTAGCTCTAAAGTTTTGTCTGATAAACTGTTTACAGGTGATGAAGGCTATCAATGAGGCTTTTAGGCTGCCGGCGCCTATGGACTGCCCCTCGGCTGTATACCAGCTGATGCTGCAGTGCTGGCTTCAGGATCGGTCCAAGAGGCCACGTTTCGGGGACATCGTCAGTCTGTTAGACAAGCTACTGCGGAGCCCAGACTCCCTGAAGGCTATTGCAGACTTTGACCCACGGTAAGATTTATTTACATACCCCAGTAAGGGCTTGAAATGCATATTTTTCTAGTGCTCACTCAATAGTAGTTGCCATTATAAGCAACCAATTCTTGGAAACAGTCCCTGCAACCAAAATTGTGGAATCAGCTAGTAAAGATTTGATTTTAGTCTCTTTTGTACTTCCTTAGTTCTCCTTCTCTTTCATGTTTGCATAGCATGAAAAACACATTTATTAATCAGCGACCAAAATCAAGAGTCCTGCAGAATGGGAACTTTTCTCTGCAGAAGAAAGAGCCAAAAATGAACAGCAAACATTTTTAATGGTGACCACAGCTATGGCCAGAGACCTTAGTGTTCTACATATCTAAAGCAAAGATTTGACAAGATAAACATTGATTGAAAAATCCTGGGAAAAAATATGTATCAACATGTCTTTTGGCACACCTTCAATGTTTTATTATTAGGACTTAAATACTGCACCAAATTAACAAGGGAGCGAGAACCATGCATGAAGGCTAGAATCAAATTGGGAACATTATAGTAACCCGGTATCTAAGACTTGACTCTTTGTCTTGAGACTTTACTCTAGATCAAGTCTCAAGTCTGTCAAGACCTGAGACTTGACCTGGTCTTTCTTCAAAGGACAGCAGTTCTCCATTTACAAAAGCACAGGGTGTGTTTAGGGTAGTTTGTGGGAGAAAGGGGAATAGTTTTAAGATGGTCTACTTAGACCATTAAAAGGCATACTGACACCTTGCCTGCCAGGCTAATGAAACAAATATGTGTGCACTCCTCCTGGAGGAAAACTATTTTCTATGTGATTGAACGCATGAATGCATATTTTCCCTTTGTGAAGAAGCATTAAAACCAGATACGGTGAGAAAGGACAAAACACTGTCGTGTTCAGGTCTCAATCAGCTCTCACCCTCAGTGCCCCAACTGGTTTCCTCAACAGTAATTACAGTGCTCAGTCATCCGCCTTTGTTGTGGGAAAGCCTGTTGATCATTATCATTTGGATCAACTTTTCTTTGCTCGCAGTGTATCCATCCGTCTGCCCAGCACCAGCGGTTCAGACGGTTCCCCCTTCAGATCTGTGTCTGAGTGGCTGGAGTCCATCAAGATGAGCCAGTACAGCGAGAACTTCACCTGCGCTGGGATCGTCACCATGGACCATGTCCTGCAGATGAAGAATGAGTAAGTGAGACATGATTTCAGATTTGGCGCACCACAGTAAAACAGTTTGGATTTATTTCAGTCATTAAGTTGTTAAGTATGTTTTTTTCAAAGAGGGGGACTCTTTGGTTGCCACGAATCAAAACCAGCATATCGCACATGGATGCTTGTCCCCCCAAAATGAAGTCTGTTATGGACTTCCAGCTGGTAGTTTTGTTTTCCTAAAATTGTTGCTTTTTAACAGCCAGAGGAATAGTTTGTGCACAATATAATATCCAGCCTCAGTTACAACATGAGAAATGTTTGAGATGGAAAAAGTCATGAAGGGAAGGAGAAGGACTGGGCTCCTTTGTGGCAGGCTGGTGGTGGAGGTTTGCGGGCGCTCCAGTCCTTATTCTTTTTTCCTCTCTTCATTCTTTCTCTCTCTCATCCCTCCTTTTACCCACACATACTAGCTGCCCTGGGCAGCACTTTTCCTTGAGCCTTGAAAACCACCAGTTTTGCCCCGTGCAGGGCAAAGGTCTTCTGTGGTTTCTTCAACATTAAAGGAGGGAGGGAAGAGGAGAGAGAAGTCTGTGGTGCAGGAGCAACTATAGGAGATTAAGGCACTGTAATAGATGGGGACACATGAAGCCCCGTAGTCGGCATGTTTGTACTTCTAAAAAGATTGAAGAGGTGTGCTCAGAGTGCACTCCCTGAACTTATCACAGGATAGTTTAAGGCAAATGGATCTTCTTGGATGTCTAAAAGGGGACAATTTAATAGTATAGACTCAGCCTTTCGGAAAAAAGAAATGTTCCGTGAAGCATGGTATAACGATGTTTTGAGGCAATAATAAGGGCCAAAGCTTTTCTGAAGGAACCCCCCTCCTTTGTATCTCAGTTGGTCCTGATCGTGATTTGGGGAGATGGGCAGAGTGTGTAGCAGACGACAAAGCCTTTTGAAGTGTTTGTCATACAGAATGGTGTGATTTCATGTTTCCATCTCAGGGCATCTGGTAGCACTCTTGGAAAACCAGTAGTTATTTACGACCCACTCTCTGCTTGCCAGACAAGTGATTCATGGTCAAGAGGGAGAATCCTCGTTAAGTAATTAAGGCTGTAATTAGGGCTTTGAATTTAGACTGCTGTGTTGCAGGGCTTTTGCAGGTTTGCATCATGTGCTCATGAAGAGCACCACCAGTATTATCCTTTAATGTTGGAGATAAATTGAAACCTTGGCAGATTACTAACTTAAAACACTCCCCCCACCTAGCTGAACTGGTTCAGCAATCAAGCTAGACATGAATGGAGTAAGCTTGAGGTTTACATTTCATTCCATTGTATACGTCATTGATTACTGTAAAACTTGAGAGGCAGGAAGGATGTGCGTGTAAAATGTTGGAACAAGTCCAAACTGTAAATCCTCCTCTTATACATACTGCCATGTTTCTCTTTCACAGGGATATTAAGAACATCGGGGTGAGGCTGCCTGGACATTTGAAAAGAATTGCCTATAGCATCTTGGGTTTAAAGGACCAGACGAGCACCCTGAGTGTGTTTGCAGTGTGATCCTGACAATGAAGGGAATTACAACTGGGCACTGAAGCACGCACCCCTTTGAACTCTAAGCTGAGCTGGAGCAAAACTGCAGGGACGGCTTTGGATCGACAGAATCAAGAGAAATGTCACGCCATCTTCTGGGGCCGACTGAATCAGACTGACTTACTGTACATTTTTGATTTCTTCATCTTATCTACATGGAAATGGAACAAACATACAACAATAGTTAGACTCTCTGTATTTAGGTATCTATTTATATTATCCACATCTTCTGTACAGATTCAATTTATTGCTCATGCATTTATTTTTTTTTCTTCATTTCACATTCCTGCTTCATGAAAATCAACAATCAAGCCAGTTCTGGGAACGGCTTACAGATTTTTTACAAAATTGCACCGGAGCTTGTTGCATCCAGTGTCAAACAAACGAGAAGAGCAGTAAGTGTTATAATGTGGGAGCAGTGGAATGCAGCACCGGTTCAGTTTGTGGTTGTTTCTGGTGTCTCGGTGTCTCCCTTTAATCGGCACTTTGGTCCATTTCCTTTATAACAAATGAGAACAGAGCGTCAAGAGGGCTGAAAGAAGCTTGAGTTGGCCCAAAGTTAAAGACACGTTGTCGCTTAGGTGTATAAACACAGACTGAGTTGGTGTTGTTACTGGCCTTTTACTGGCTCCATGCAGAAAGTAAGCTATAAACATACAATGATGTTATATGAAAAAAGAGAGAACATTTTTGAGGTACTCCATGTGTACAGGTTCACTTGTTTTTCTTTGTGTTTGGGCGATTACCAAAAACCTTTAGAGCTTGTAATGTAGCACTTGAAATATGAATCCCATGTTAGTTTGTCTTAAAAATTGCAGGAAAAAGGGTGAAAACACAGAAATGTGGAACTACAAGAAAGTGAATTGAAGTGAGAAAGTGTGTAAATGAAACCCGTTGTATTCAGAATGCAGTACATCTGTTTGTAGCGTGCCAGTAATGAAGAGGGCGAGTGCGAAGTTTCCCAAAATGCACATAGCCTGAAAAAAAAGAAAAAAAAAAAGATTTATTGATGAGTCTTATTGAGGTTGAAATGATTTCATACATAATAATAGTTTGGTTTGCAATTGTAAAATCTCATTTAGGTTTATAGAAGACACACAAATATTCATCTTCCTGTCGGTTGGATGCGACTCGTAACGGACATTTAACTTAAAAATGCCTTTTTGTGGGAGCCGGACTTTGCTTCTGTCTGTTTTAGTGAAGCAGTTCTCATAGATTAGTGGGAAGTGTGTAGTGGACAGTTTCCCCCTGTGCTCTTAATTGATGACTGCAAATTACTGTTACTGATGTGTACCTTCCTTTACTTGAATTTCCACTGTTTTTTCAAATGCATCTACGATTCTCTTGTAGCTGATAGACCCATCTTTGGAAAAGGGATTTTTTTTGTTATACTCTGGTATACTGGTTGCAATTGCATTTTGTACATTTTGTATGATTTCATTATTTACCATATTACCAAACTGATTATTTTTTTAAATTCCCTTACTATACGTTTCCTCCTAAAATATGTCTCCTACCTTTCCAAACATTTTTAGAGTTCCTTCATCAAAGGGCAAACTTCTTCCCTTTGCCTGCTGTTTTATACTGTATTTAATAGTCTATTTATTTTTTACTTATATTTATTTATCCTGATAAACACTGAGCTGGGATTATAATTGAAGGTTGTTGCTCTCATTTGTAATAATTAAAAAAAACCCTCTAATGTCTGTCTTTTATTCCTGAATCATTCAAACCAGAGATTGCCTTCCTTGCATTTGTGGAGCAATAAAGTCTTAAACTGTATTTGGCAACGTCTGCTGAATGATTGACACACAACAGAGCAGAGGAATGCTTTGTTTGTTTTAAGCAGTACCAGGATGTTTATACTTCCACCTGGAAATCCTTATAATGCTGCAGCATGGTTTAATTCCACAGTTGGAACCTGTAATAAACACGTGATTGCTTACAGAGGGAAGCTAATGTCCAGACACACACATTACACAAAACAAACATTTCTCTACCAGCAGCTGCTCAATATGTTATTAGATTTGTAATCTCTACATCAAATCAATCAAATATTAACTTGCAAACTTCAAATTTAGCTCTGATGTTTGTATTTATTAAACAGAGATCACACTATGATTGCTCTCGCTCTGGGACATGACCTGCAGCGAGACACCAGATTTTTTTTCTCCCATGAACTCTTCTGTTGTGTTGAAATTAAAGGCCAGAACATCTCGCTCCTCTTTGGGAATATACAGTGGAATAGCTCTTTACACTACAACTCTTAGTAGGAAACTGAAGAGGAGAAACACAACATTTTCTGAGACGTTACTTCATTATGGTGTCATGCACATGGCTTGAGTATTTATGCTTTTCACCTACCCATAATTATTACTGTTAAATGCAGTTCCAGCATTGCACAACCACAAAGTTTATCACAACAGAGGTGAATCAACACACTTTGGTTAAATGTAACTTGTTTACAGATAAAGATAATTCTAGTTCACTCCGACATTTAATTTTATAATTCTGGCCAAAAGAGACCCTAATCATGACAGATATTCTTACCTGTCATATAATATAAAAAGCGTTTTACACTGACAATGTTCTTATCAAGCATCCAAGTAAGGCATCTCAATGTGACGGTAGGCAGCATGCACAACACCAGGACCCTGAACTTAAGTAACTAGATGACAGTCATCAATCATCTTTCATTTTAGTATTTTCACCAGTGAAATTCATATTGTGGCATTTCAGACTTTTCTTCTTTTCAAAATGTCTTATGGTCTTTTCCTCTCAGTGATAATAAAATTGCTCTCATTTATTTACGTACTGAGATCTGGGTGGTGAAATTAGTGAAAAGTCTTAGGAGGGCAGGAAACATAATAAACACAATAATTCTATTTAAAATTTATATATATTTATATATATTATATTTTTTAAATTATACACAAACACCTAGGTTGTGCAAAACCTAAGAGAAAACTAAGGCAAATGATGAATAATTGTGCAAATTGTTTTTATAATCTGGCTTCTCATGTTTCTCATCCCACTGACCTCTGTTGTACTGATGTCACTCTGTTCCCAGATCTTAGCATTTATTTTGGTGAGTACACAGTTATCATGACTGGTAGAAACAGCGTTCAGAACTACTCAAATAAGTCCCAGAGGTCCAAGCCATTTTCTTTAAATCACATCCCACTACGGTATGGTTTCTGTCAGCCATCAGCCTGGCCCAGATCCCAAAAGTTAACCACAATGAACCTGTAAATAAACATGATGCAATGCCCTGTTCTCTCATTATCCGGATTCGTGAAATGTTTTTCCGATCTTATTTGGGAACCTCTACTGTCTGCCGATGAAAGGAATGCAGCATTGCCAAAAAGGTCTCCAATCAAGGTTGTTTGTCCTTATGCTATGACTCATTGGAGGTTTCCCTGAATTAGAAACGCAGATAAAATGATATCAATTATTAAATTCAGACAACCTTGTTTAGGGGAAAATGGTTCTTTGTTAAGGTTAGAAGAGCTTTGTCGTTCTGATTAAATCAACAAACACATGGTAAAGGTTATGGAATGATTATAGGTCAATAATAGGAACATTGATTATAGGTTTGAAATGTGACGTGAACAGCGTTAAACCTTTGTTACCCCATTTATCCCCCCGACTCCCTTTTTACGCACTTTATTGCTATTTAGAAACATAATTTGAGGCAAACTGGGGATTTGTAATATTGGACTAATTAAAATTTGACTTTACACTTCACTGACTTGACATCATATGGCTTCTATAGAGCTTCGACAGCTGATAGTAAACACGTCCTTCTGATGTGGTATCACCAAGGGTCACTTAACATATAAATTTACTATGGTGTCAGTTTTTATGGGGAAACCGTCTCAGTTTAGCAGCAGGCAGGCTGAGGAGTGGGTAAATATCAGCGCCAAATGTTGCTTTATCATCAGTTAGGTTCTCAGATTTCGAGTCTCACACCTGCTGAGGACAAAAATTTGAATAAAATGTATCTGTGCAAGCGAGAAAATTTAGCAAGTCCCGACATGCCCCGCACTAAATTTGTACTTCACCTTGACTGATTCACTTTTCCTTATCTCAGTTACTTTGACCTTGCAGTGGCAGGGAAGTCCCTGGCACCTTGCATTTTGAACATTATCAGCTTTTGGTTGATTGATGCAAGTGACAAAGCCTGAAATGCATTCCTCAGATAAGACCCACACACAAGAAAGAGAAATGTCAATATTTAGGTATTGAATTTATCTGCAGGTCAACAGAAGAGTAGTAAGAAAAATCCCAATGCTGACGGAGCATGGGAACTTAAATCTGACACTAAGTCCCTCATGAGTCTTTGTCTTTGACTTCCAGCTGGCTGTGTGTTCTTGCCCGTGTTAAACCAATAGGGTGCCTTGAAATAGTCCTGGCTTTGTGCGGCGACTGTAAACTGAGAAAGTCTTCCTCTATTTTCCATTTCCATCCATCCATTCCCTCTGTGTTTCTCAGCGTGGTGGATTTTTTCTCTCTCTCTCTCTTCGCTCCACGATGGAAAAAGAGGAGCAGAGCCCCATCGTTTAGCCGCTGATTGTACTGTTTGGATTTATGCAAATCCACGTCTGAGTGCATCCAAACTGACTGCTGGACGAGCTTGGTTTATGTTCCTGTCGTCGGCTGTAATGTGATTATCCTTGCTCTGCAGGGGTTGAATGTGTGGAAGTTTGTGTCTTGTCATTAGGACTGTAAATGACAGGGATGCATGAAGAGACAGAGAAAGAGCAGGGGGAGGCCTGGTGGCGATGGTGGGTGTGGAGGGGGTTAGCTGGAGATTTGAGCCATACCAGGGCTTTACTGCAGGCCACAATAGCACGTGTGGTGATTGTGTTGAAGGCTTGGCGTCCAGGGCCCGAGCCTCCCCCCTGAGGACTGTTGTGCATGGGGGCCGCGGCTTTCACTTCCAGAGTTTTTCCCCTCCTTCTTGCGGCTTGTTAGATGTCTTTGTTCTCAGGGCGAAGGTCAATTTAAATAGAAAGAAGAAGGAAAAACTTCATGGTACTGTTCATGTATGACCTCTCCCTTCACCGCCGCCCTTCCATTTATTTTATTTTCTTGTGTTTTATGTTCTGGCAGCTTGTAGTGTCATACGCAAATTCAAAAACTGGCAACACTGAGGAATTTACATCCTTGCTAATTTTAGCAATGGGTTCCTGACCAGAAAACACATCCTCCAATTTCTGTCTATATTGGTCTTCCTGCGTCTTTCCGTTGCTGTTTCTCTCACCACCAGTCCAGGGCTTTTGCAGATTATTCTGCTCCATAAGTCTCCACCAGGCCCTTCAGTTTTCCTATTTTCACTGCATTCTCAACAGAAAGATTGTATATGCGTTGATCCAAAGATTACTCCATGATGCTTAGCTCCTCTCCGGATTGAACCCGTGTTCAAACACAGCTGCTAGGACTAAATGCTTTAATGAACTTATTTAATAGGACAGTTAGGAGTAAATTCCCCAGATTTCCCAAACTGTGCTGCTGAGAACTGTTTGATCTCGGCACAAGGCGAAAGGAGGAGGAATAGAGAGCAGAAACACAATCCGCTGTTGACGTAAGCCTTGTCTCGCTGCAGACTGTATATTTTGAAATGCCAGCCTAATTCACTCCACATTTCTTCTAATGACACCACTGATGTCACTCAACACATAAAAAATCTGTCTTTACAAGATCCTGTAAACATCTGTTAGGTGCTTTTTTAGGCTGATGCGAGTTACAAGAAGGTTTAGTTGAGGAAAAAATAATCAAACTGCAGATACATAGATCATCCTTAGACTCTGTGTTTTAAACAAAGCACCCTTATTCTGCTTTTAACATAAAACTGTTTTGTAAAACTGTTCTGATCAGAAACTGATTGTAGACACATCGCAGACTCCAGTAGCTATGAAAAAGGTCACATGGTTCACATTTCAGTTCCTGCTCCTCCCCTGAGGTCTGCACATATGGAGAGGTTAACAAATTGAATTTCATTTTGTTTAACTTTTATTTTGACATGGTGGGTTAAATAAATATAACAATATGTGCTCCTTTGAAGCAGTTACACTGAGAAATAAAATAACTACACAAAATAATAAACTATATATAGGACAAACAAGACTTGGAGTTTGGAATTTTTTGTTGGATATTTTTAAAACCGTTTTCTGATATTTATAGGAAGAAAATATAAGAAAATAACTGCCAGACAACTGGTAATGACAATAAATAGTAGTCAAAACAGCTCATTGGTATCAACCATAGCCCCATTAAAAATAGAAGCTCTTACTTTTGTATTTTTACTTTTGTATTATTTGCTTTATGCTTTATGCTTTAGCAAGGGCACACATTTCAAATAGACATGTCTTTAGTGACTGATCCACAAGAGGCTTATGAAGGGATGTTTTTGAGCCTGGATTTGATTGTATTACTCACTGTTGCAAACAGCTAAAGCCAAAAAAAAAGGTAAAATGAGGCAGCGACTGTGTCGAAACACTTGTCATTCAAGGAAATATATCATTAAAATATTTCCTTAAACATTAGAATCACTCAATTGCAAAGTACTGTGGCACATTGGAGCTAGTAAAAGCTACTGTTGGACAACGTACATGTACAATACATTCAGCCTGCTTTGACTAATATTTAAGAGGTACCTAATTCTCAAACAGAGGGAAGTTAACTTGTGACCACAAATTTATCCTCTAGGTTGGCTTCACCTCACACCTGCCTTGAATAGGCTCCTTAAGTGAAACAAAGGCAGGGGGTGAGTGTGGGTAGATGTAACAGCCACACCCCTGGTAGCTCCTCCTGCCCCCATTAAGTGGGTCGTTAAGTGTGGTCAACCTGGTGAACGTGTGAATTTGGCCTGATATTTGTGCATTTTGGTCCATTAAAATTTAATAGAATAGAATTCCCCTTGGGAAATCCCTTGTGGACAGGCTGCCTCTGTGAAGCGCCAAGGGTCGGGGTATCGGTGTCTTGTCCAAGG
>JAUYWH010000025.1:6106539-6117057 GCA_034779795.1 Ctenopoma multispine | reverse complement strand
GAGAGGAGTAAGGGAAGCTTTACAAATAAACAACCCCTCACTCAACAGAGGTGGAGGCCTCAGACACAACTTATCTTTAACCAGTATTCACACGTCCACCAGGTTGACCACACTTAACGACCCACTTAATGGGGGCAGGAGGAGCTGCCAGGTGTGGGCTGTTACATCTACTCACACTCATCCTGCCTTTGTTTCACTTAACGAGCCAATTCAAGGCAGGTGTGAGGTGAAACCAACATGGAGGATAAATTTGTGGTCACTAGCCAACTTCCCTCAGATTGATAAAGGTCTGTGCATGCAAAATGAAACGTCTCTACTTGAAAGAAACAAGTCCAGTTGCCATGACTCAATCTTCAGACAAGTTTACCTGGATGACTGAGAATCCTCACAGACCTAATTCTCAACATAGTGCTGAAACAATTAAGATTAATCAAATAGTGGATAAACAGATTATCTACTGGCAACAATTTTGATAAACTAATGTGCAACTGGAAAACTGTGATGGACATTAATTAACTATTAATAAAAATCAGCAGACAGATAAATAATCACATGAATCGATCAGTAGCGTAGTCCTTGAGTGATCCTAACTCAATGTTACCTCAGTGTTACTGCGACTTAAACTATTCAGCCTTCTGCCACTGTGGTGGTTGCTTGTATATGGGTGTTTCATCATTAAACTTCATTAAGTGTTTAACTGCATGGGTGGTATAGTCTGTATAGGACATCTCATTCATTATTTTTCCATCAAGAGGAAAACGATGAGTTAATTTAACTTTTTAACAGCAGCATTGTCCCATTAGGAAGAAAAAACACTAAAGTGCTATGTCATTATTCTGTTTCTTTTACACACCAGGATGCATCTCTCTTTGCAACCTCATGGCTCTTTTTTTCTGCAGGGTTATTTTTTGTCTCGTCGCCCCCCTCTCTTGATTTCCGCCTGTCTGCATATGTTTTGGAGGCCATTAATCGTCCCCTGCACAACATGCACCCCAGCAGATAATTACGGTCATTAAACCAATTAGGGAGCACATGGAAGGGAGGTTTCAGTAAAGCCCTGAGGCCTCCCACTCCTGTGCTTCTCTACCAGGACAGCCAAGGTGGTCTGCTGAAATCTCTGGCAAAGCTTTAAATAAAGAAGGGAGTGAATTACTTCAGCCCGGCTCTGGATTAATGCAATTTCCTGTTGGTGTAGCCTTGAGAGACCTTGCCAACTTTGCTGCAGGCCAAGTAACTGGAGCCATTAGCCAGCAGAAGTCCATCATTTTATTGTGGCGTGAAGCAGCCATTTATGTTGGTGTCATCAAAATATGTCTTCCTCAGAGCTATTCTGGTGCTTCTGTGGCAAAACACAGAAAAAGACAAGAAGAGATCAGAAGTGGCAGGAAAGGGAGGGAAGAGTGGTCAATCTGCAGACAGTGGTTTTCAACATGCTCAGTCTATCATGTGATTTTAGAGCAAATATTATGGTTTCATTGTGCCTTACACAGCGAAAGCAATGGTAGGATAAGGCTGTAACACACAATACTTAAGACGGTGATTATTTAATTATTGAAAGAATTGGACCTGCGACTTTCAGTCACCATCCCCATGTGCAGACAAGCCACAGGAAATCCCTCATACTTCCTCAGAAAGTCTCATATGGTTAGTCAAGTTGGACAATAAACTGTCTTCCTTTGTTTCATTAAAGTATTTCCCAGCATTCCTCATGTTGTGCTTGGCGCGTGAGTCTCTGAAACCTGCAAAGAAAGCAAAAGTGAAAGACAGCAAGGAACAAGGAGCTCCATACAGGTTCTCTCTGCTGTCTTATGAATGACATGTAAAAGCGACATGTAGATCTTGTAATGATTCCAAAATACACAAGGAAAAATATACCAATTCCTGCAGACTGAAGATAAGATCGTGACGAGCACAGAAGTTTTAACCATGTCTTAGAGATGTATTCAGAAGTTAAACCTTTTGGATCAAAGACAACAAAGATCGAATGAAACATGGGGAAATGAGGAATCAGAAAAACTTTTTTTCTCCAACTCAATTTTAGAGCTAAGGCCTCTCAGTTTCTGGAAGTACAGTTATAAGTTATCTGAGTGAGAAGATCAGTACTGAAAGGACCTAATGGGGACAAGAGGTCATGGGGAACCTGGGCCAGAGGCTAATAACTGAAGTGGTTCTTAATATGTCTTGTTTTTTAAGTTTGCAAATGACGAGAAACAATCCCAAACAGACAAAAAGTGACCAAAACGACACACGAAAAAGACACATACACCGCTTTATAGGAGCTCACTGATGCCCTGTCCCAGGTCTGGGAGGAGATGCCCTAAGACACCATGAGCTGACTCATCAGGAGCATGCCCAGACATCGTCAGGAGTGCGTACAGGCATGCAGTGGTCATACACACTTCTGAGTCACATGAGGAGTTGCTGCGATGAAATGCACACAAATTGGATGAGCCTGTGATTTTAAATGTCACTTTTTATTTTTAGTGTGATTTTGAATACGGCCCCCCATCGTTTTCCATTGACCATATGTAAGTTTGTTCTGAACAAATTATGCAATGTAGATTAGTAAAGAATTTCAACTTGAAGTGTGTCCTTAATGTTGTTGAGCAGTGTGTTCAGGTTCTATAACATTCAATCATGCAAACTCTTATCAAACAAGTCAAAAAACCCCAATTTAAGGAATATTCATCAGCAAGGTGAATGAGTACAAACTGCAAACCTTTATTAGAAAATTGTCTTAGCAGGAAAATCACATGTGAAATAAATGTTATTTAATTATGACTCAGCTCCATCAAGTGTTCCAGTGACTCATGCGATCATACTGTTGTTTTAATGTTTAATCGGTTAATTACACCTCTGCTTTTCCTGTATGGACAGGTTCAGCTGTGAAATGAAAGAAGGTCTATAAGCAGCTGAACCTGAACTGAATCATTCGTACCTCTGTCCTATCACGTTCTGCAGTCACAAGGCAGCATCTCATCTGCCCAAAATACCAGAAGCAGAGTTTGGTAACTTAAGTTTTCGGACCTGTCTTGTACATTTTGATCAGACCTTGACTAATTTGAAACAAGTTGAATATCATAGCTGTGGTTAAATTCTACTTTCTGCTTTCAGTTTGCATTAACCTTAAAGTAAGATTTAAATTACAGTATCACAACAGTTTTTCCCCTCCACACTCACAATGGGTCACTTTTGACATAAACCAGAAGAGGCACTAAAATCTCAGAGCCTCATCAGGGCTGGTTTTGTTGTTGCATCTCCAACCTCAAAAAACTGCAGCCAAACCATGCTGAGTGTTCACATAAAACGTTTGACTCTCAACGATTCTCAAGGATCTGCATTTTTCCTCCGCTCCCACTGACCAACTTTGAAGGACTTTACTGGTCAGGTCCGAGTGAGAAAATGTTGATCTGTGTGAATGTGGATCTGTGAAGCAGGGTGGGTCTATAAAAATCATGGTGGTCTGTCAGCTTGACCTTGTTAAAGATTTAAAATACACCACAAAAACTGGTTCCATAGGTAATTTATAACCAGATTATTACCTAGTCATATATTATTGTTAAGTGACCTCTAGTGGTTGTATAAATGATGACAAGTTGGTGTTTCTGTCGTTTGGTGTTCCTGATCTGAATGTGGTGTGAGAATGTGATGAGCCATGGGAGGGAGGACTGACCCAAGCAAGTCGCCAAAGTTTCTACTGAAACTACCTCAAGACATCAAATTCAGGCAACAGACTATGACATGTAGAGTTTATGATGCGTATACAGACAAAGCCATGTCTAATTTATTTATTTTATCTTTTCAGTCTCCTAAAGTGCAGCACAATAAGCAGAATATATTTATTAGATATTGTCTCTGCAAATGCCATGTGACACACCAACAATAACAATTTAACACAGTATCAAACATACAGGACGCAAATATTTTGGGGGTGATGTTAATTTTGAATGTTTTCTTTTGGCTCCGAGGTGTTTTGCCACTTTGTCCCACTGTAAAACACAAAGACAGACGACAACGATTATTCTGAAACGCTGTTTGTTACCGGTTTGGTGCTGATGCTGTTTTTTTAACACTGAGATGTACAGTAAAGCCTTCAGGTATACTGCTAACCATAGTTTTTTATTTTATAATATTGCTCAGGGTAATTTTGCAGGAATACATTGTAATGGTACCAGTTTGAAATAGTTTTAAATTACTTTATATATTACTTTACATTTTAGTATTGTTGTAAGGTAGATTCCCAAATGTGCAGTCTGCAACTGCCTGCTGGTGATCACAGCTTTTTCAGGAGAAATAATTTTTAAATTAACAGTTATTTCTTTAAAAATAATTTTTAATTTTATAAATTGCACTCACATCGTGTCAGACAGTCATAGGTCACACACTAATAATTCATGGATCGCCTTTTGCTTCGTTTACATTTTCAAAAGAAATTTGCCTACTGAATAAAACGGAGTGCCTTTGGGCAAACTTCACACACTGAGTACAATGTTGAAATCATAATTCGTCAATCAGCATTTCATATTTAACTGCATAGGGTGGTTCACGTGTCTGTCAATGTGAAAAAGCAATAGAAAGTTGGATGATACGCTCTCCTTTCCAATTGGTGGAGTGTATTAATAAGCGCCAAAACCAGCAACACTACTCTACAAGTACAGAAAACTACATCATTTGCATTAAAACTGTACATGATATACACATTTTTGTGTTGTGCTTGCTTGTCAAACACTCTGAACCACTCTTTCACAATTTGAGCCTGATGAATCCTGACATTGTTTTCTGTGACATCAGAAAAAATCCACTGGAAAAACCTTGCCAGCTGAAACATATTAATCTCTGCAGTAATCGTCCACTGGAAGGCTCTTACCTATTTGCTTAGTGAAATCCAGGTGGTGACTTTTTTTGGCCAGCCAGTGTAATTCCGTTTAAAGTATAATTCCCTGGAATACCTAAACACTGTTTGACTACCATCTGTGTTGTTTGACAATCAGACTTTGCTGTCATTTACCAAATTGCAACTGAAGTTGAACGTATCTTTTTTTTTTTTGTTAGTTTAGCGCCACCCAGACATTGACAGCAAACATACACACCATCCAGAGCAAGGCTCCCACTGTACCAACACCTCTACTCTGCCCTGAGAAAGGGGGGAAAAAAAAGGTCAAATTAATCCAATCGTTCGTTCAGTGGCTTCTTCATTAGGTATGACTCCACAAATCCAATACAGCAACTGTGCAATTAATTCTATTTTTACAAGGTTAGGCAAAAACATCAGAAACAATTCTTAACATAACGCACTCCAGTACGACTCCACCACCCACTATGACCTCAATAATAAACAATGAAAATAAAAACTGGGAAATGATAACTTTATAATGGCAGATTCCATGACAGTGCTGCTGTATTGACTTTATTGTACCTAATGAAGTGGCCAGTGAGTGTATGTTTTAAGTGTAAATTCAGAATACAAACAACACAATAAAATAATAGTCAGAGCAGTTGGTCATAGTAAGGTCAACTGTATAAGAGGCCTTCACAGATAACTTTAAAAAACGTTCATAGAATTAGATTTTAATGCAGAAAATGTAGAATATTTTGTAATGTTTTTGCTGACATACTGAAAACACTGTCGGGTGCTGTCTTTGCCTACACTACAGACCAACCAAAACCATCACTTTATGACTCTTTTAACAACTTCATCAGCTTTTCTGGATTACAAACCTCCGCGTGTCTTTCCCCAAGTATTTTTTCATAAGGGAAACTGGTGGAGCCTTGATGAACAGGACATTCTGAAAATGATAAAAAGAGGAATAATCTAAATGAAAATGGACATTTTGGTTTTACCAAAAGTAATGCTAACAACTCAATAGGTATATTTTCACAGATTTTGAATATATTGGATGATACTAGGAACAAAGGAATTTGCACAACATACACACTAGTGTTTCTGTTGCTATTCATGGTGCTCTGACTTATCATTTGGCCCTAAAGAGGATTATCAGACCATGCTACCATAAATCTGCGAGGCCCCACAATAAGCAACCCCATTTTCTAGCCCTATGATGAAAAAGGCATGATGATGAGCACATCCAGTGATTCCAGACAGCATTCCAGTTCACCCAGTGACTAAAATAGCTATCTGCCTTATCTGTTCACTGATAGTAATGCGGCCTTGAAGACCCAACTTAGATCCTCGTCACAACAAGAACCTAACTTCTAATGCATGACAACCATGTTTTTCAGTTTGTGCAAACATACAGTACCTTATGTTCCAATGATTAGAAACATTTAGAGCATATTTCCCAAAGTAACTGAAAATATTTCTGTAAAAGAGGCAATTTCACACTGATGTAAATATGGTCATGTGAGTATTACATGTATTAAACTGAAACACAATATGGACTTATTGTTCCTACTATTTCTTTTATCCCTTTTCTTTCCCAAAACAACTATCAGTTCTTTATGATTAAAACATTTAACAGCTTGCAATACAAAAGAGTGCTGCACTTACTGACACATCTTTCCTTTGATAAATCGCCAACATTTTTCATTTTGACTTACAGTACACAGTAATAAAGCATGGCTGATAATCAGATAAGCCCACACATACCTCTAGTGTCTGCTTTCCTTCCTCCATGTCGTCTTTTCTCTGAGAAAGATACAGAGTCAGGGGTGTTCTGCTGAGTGGATGCAGGAGACAAGAGATTGGAAGAAACAGTAAGGGTAACAGACGATGACACGGGAGAAGCCAGAGAAGAGAACACAAGAGGAGTAACAGGGGAGGACAGAGGAGAGGTGATGAAAGAGGACACAGAATGGGTGATGGAGGAGGACACAGGAACGGTCAGAGAAGAGGAAACGGGACCTGATGCTGGGGAAGCTGCGATATTAGATGGGAGGATATCATGATCTGGTGGAGGAGTCTCTGTCTCTGAGCCTGAAGATTCATCATCATCTGAGGATGAAGTCTCCTGGGTCCTGGATCCTGGCTCAGCAAGAAGAGTTAGTTTTAAGAATAAAATGGGTAGTTGCTAACAACACAAATGCATTTGACAACCTATAGAACCTACAGAAATAAATAAATAATATAAGTCCAGCACAAACGGTTACAGACTTCCCCCATCATTTAGCTTTGTTGCTCACTTTCTACCTCACTTGTAAGCTGCTTTGGATAGAAGCATCTGCAAACTGACTAAATGTAAACGTAAGCTCAAAAGATAATGGTATAATACAGTTGTGTTTGGATGTTTATAGGTTTCCTGGTACAGATCTGACTTATTAGCACAGTCCAAACATAGCACCAGTCCCAAAACGTAATGTTAGCTTGCTTTATTCATTGCACATCACATCCAGCTATGATCATGATTCAACTATGTAGTTTTGTTTTGTTTTTTTATATTCATGTTTTACAATCATAGCATAACATTTAACCAAATGTTAGATGTGCTGTATGGCTATTTTTGTTTTGATTTAAGAAAATCCAACATCAATTAAAACCTGTGCCAAATTCTTTAGGGTTTCCTTTATAAAGATGTTTGTTATACAATCGTTTTATGCCAGGAAAACTGTTAAAGGGGTCATATTTTGCTATTTGTGGTCTGATGTTAGATACGTTTCACTTCTCATCCAAGTAGCTTCTTCAGTGGGTGCCGATGTTACACATTGTCAGATACCTAAAGGTTGAAGTCAGCATGTGTTTGCATGGTGTGCAGGTTTCAGTCTGGTGAACTGGCTTTGTTCTCAAGAGTTTTTTTCAAAAGCCCCTTGGGATAGGAGCAAGAAGGGCCTGAAAGAGCTCAAACGAGCCTTTTACAGTCTCAGGGCCAGAGGAGCTGTTGCATAAAGAGGCTTTATAACATGTTACTTAAATATAAACTAAATTAAGCATAATATGTATAGATACTTCAAAATCCTAATATTGCTTTGACATTCATGTCCTTGATGAAAGTGTGTAAACGTCCAATCATAACTGTATAAAGCAGCTGAATAGATTCCTGAAATAAATTGACTAACCAAGTTCTATTCATTTGCTTCGTGTTGGGTTGAGACATAAATTCACTTTTATTCAGTGCATGGCACTTTTATGATTAGAGTACAAGTTTGTTTGATGTACAAGAGCATGTCAGAACCACTGAAACACAGTACCACCATGGAGGGAAACATTAAACTTTATCTATCAGTGTGAAGAAAGTTCAACACTGACTGTCTTGTAGACCAAGTAGGAACAAATACACTAAGTAAATTTCTGTAGTGTTGGTAAAGCCAAATATATTTCGTTAATTATTTTTGCTTGACAAATCAGCATCCTCTAGGCTTTCATTCAGCAGTTACTAAAGGAACCGTTAGTATGGGAAAATGTAGTAAACTGTATATTACCATTAAGGTTTTCATAAAACGTCTTGATTTTGAACAGGGCATCTTTAACATCTTCTGCGTTCATTTCCCAAGGACAGAAGCATTCAGCTAAAAACCCGTTAGCAGTTTTCCTGGCCAAGAGGAGTAGTGGATGTCGATCTAGAAGTTTCCACTTGTGGAGCTGGAACAAATTTGGCACAGAAACAGTACATAATATTACATACATACAACACAATCTCTGTTTCTAAAAGGATTAACACTGTTTTGTTTTTTTGCTTTGATACAGAGACAAGCTGCACACTGAGAGTCAGAGTGAAGTTCTTATCTTTAACATCTTACTTTACACATTTAGAATTAATCTATCTATTACTAAAACATCTAAAATCTAACAGCTACAAAACTTAATTTACGGAGGGTGTCACTCAAAAATGCATGCAAAATAAAATTTACCTCCTCCTCTATTTCCTTCCAGACTGAATAATCCCTGCCCAACTAGAATTAGAGTAAAGACGTTTATGACCTTTCCACAAGGATGAATTCAGATGGTGTGCTGAGAATGTCATCCTCATACTTAAAATCTTGCTGTCATCAGATGCTTTGGATGCTCAGCCTTCATTAAATACCAATAAGGTGATTACAGATGTACTGCCTTCCAAACAGGGCAAAAGCTACAAACTGACACTGATCAGTACTCATACACATATGAACTGTGTGTAACTGATATATATCAGGGATAACCTACTACAAGAAAACTTACCAGTAAATTTGTTGCATCATATACTTTGTTCACGCTGCTGTTTTTCTTCTGCCTCTCTTTCCAGCCCTCAGAAAGTTCTTTTTGTTCTCCAGTTTTTGCTTGTAAGGCTGTTTGGCTCCACAGTGCCGACACATCTTGCTGGCCACCCCAATTTCTTTCTTACAGTCGTGGCAGTCTTTTTGAGTAGGCATCTGGAAACGGAACCATAACTAATGATTACATGACTGCATTGAGTGTTATCAGATGATAAAATGTTCTCACGCTCGAAACAATGATGGAGTCTATAACCTGTGAGAAAACCATAAACACAGCGATGTAACATGATGATTTACAAAGAAAACTAATATAATGCAATATATTTTATCAATACATAACATTTTTGTTATTGGTGGTTTTCTAGAGGAAGTGGACGCTCAAAAAGGTTTGATTTATTATGGGAATCAACATTTGTTTGGATGATAAACACTACTTACTACAAGCATGCCCAAATAGTTGTGTGCTGCGCCACAATATATAGTCAGACATTTTTAATTAACTTTGTTGGAGGCAAGTCAGCAGATCCTTCATCTGAATTCTCTCGGTCTAAACTACAAAACAAAAAGTTTGTGTGATCCTGTACAAAACCAGTGAGATGCCATGTTTGGTAATACAGAGTAAAACACGCAAAACATGTATTATATGTCATGAAATCTTGTGAAACACCTGTTGTATCACTATCTTCTACCTTTTCGTTTCTGTGTTGGCTTGTAAGTGTCTCAACATCATCTAAAACACACGTCTTTTTGTGTTTAGTTAACGGTTTATTTACCACTTAAGTTAATAGTAAGGGGTTTAATGTTCATTATTTTACTTCCTCGCGTTTTTCCGGAATTAAAATGCTCTTAAATAAAAATAGATCTTCTCCAATGACGTGTGTAAAGAGCAATATTCACAAAAGCAAACTTTGATGTCACAGCGGTTATTATAGAACTACTGTAATGATAATATTATGTGAGCTAGGCTAACTTTTCCAAGGATAACTTACGTGTTAATACCAATAAAACATATTGACACTTTTACCACTCTTAATGGCTACTTACCTTAATTATATTTTAGTCCTAGTTTTAGCTAATAAAAAAGAAGCTCGTCAATGCGATAAGCTACGGAGCCCCCCAGGGGTCATGTAGTAGAAAAAAATTTAGGCGTAAAAGTGGTAGAAAAAAAAAATCCAGGCATGTTGCGGGGTCGACAACGTCCGTCCTCAGATATTCATATCATATCAATAACATTCCGAACGGTGGTGACCGGTTTCCTTTACTTCCTAGTGAACCTTGTTGAGTTACGTGCTCTAACTCTCCTCTGTGAGCCGGTCAGGAGCTGCCTGACAGGCGCTCAGAGCTCCTGTAGGCCAGGGGCACCTTTTCTGGCAC
>JAUYWH010000025.1:6069653-6095890 GCA_034779795.1 Ctenopoma multispine | reverse complement strand
AGATTTTTGTTGAAATAGTGCTATCTTCTGGTGGGAACGACAGATAGAGTTGAGTGTCGTCGGCATAGGAGTGGTAGTTACACTCACCACTTCATCATCACAAGGCAGCAGCAGAAATGCTTCACTTCATGATTGTGGTTACACAAAAGGAAAAGTCTGAACTATGCAAAAATAAAAATGTCTACATTCTCTTGATTTTTTTTATTCCTCTACTTCCATATCCTTGTCCATGACTAGCATTTTTTTTATCATTCTCTTCCTTTGTTAGGGTTAGGGTTAGGCTTTAGACTTTTTCATCTCTTTTTTTCATCTACAAACACACTTATTGTATCTCCCATCTTCTCAACCATGTCCCCTATGTCTAATCCGCTTCATAAAGATGTATCCCCCTCTCCTCCTGCTACTTAGGTCTGGTAGCCACGATAAAGGAGCATATCACAAAGCCAACAGCAATGGCCCAGGGCCGAGTTGCTCACCTGATTGAGTGGAAGGGCTGGGGTGGAGGCGGTGAGGCTGGGCGACATGGGACCTGGGGTAAAGGAGGTGGAAGTATGGGTGCCGAGCTGCACGAAGATGAACAATTCTACTCCCAAATGACGGATGAAATCAAGGAAGCTCGCTTCGCTGCAGGTGAGACAGACGGATTGGTTTAATTCAAGAAAAAAAATCTGTGGTCAGTGGAGGTGAAGCTGTGCTGCAGTCCCTTTGGGCATTATTATCATTGATTGGCTTGTGCAGAGCGAGAGTGTCTACAAAAATCAATAGCCCTTAGGATGTCCTATGACACTGACTCACACCAATGCACTTATTCGATTTCTGATTGTTGGTGAGGGTGGTGAAAAACAACGGGCGGCCAACTTACAAGTGAATCACCATAAATCTATTTGTGTGCCTTTTGTTTCACAGGTGTAGCAGAGCAGTTTGCCCTGGCTGAGGCGGCCATGAATGTGTGGTCTATGAGCGACAGCACGGAGCAGCCCTCCACCAGCTTACAAGGTCAGTCATGTAAAAGGGATTACAGGTGTCAGTGGCGCTGTAAGTCTAAAGATTTTCCAAGGGGTCTGCTTCAAACTGTACAGACCCTTCTGTGCCTGAACAAAAAAAAAAGAAAATATATTGTTGACTCTATGTGACTCTATGAAGCAAATGAGATAGATAACAGAATTATTCCCTTTTTCACAACATAATATTATGCAAATATAATTTCTCAAATACATGGCATAATGGTATCACAGTGCAGAAGACACAATTATGATGGCAGCCCTATTTTAAGCAGATGAATGTCGAGTGGGGACCTTTGTTTTTATTTTTGTTTACGGGAGTGGACACGTAAAATTAAATTTTGCCTCTTGAAATTCAGTTTTGTGCTACATTAATGACATTGTAGAAACACATATATATGCACTCGGAAACTGTATTTTAAAAAGGTGCTATTACTCTGCTGCAGGACATATATCGGATAATAACTGTAAATCCAATGTGAAACATTGAAACACTTCTGAATAGACGTAGGTGTCAATTGACAAATAATTATGCAACCAGGCTTCACCAAAATCTCTGAAAAATGTAAATCAAATTTTATGAAAAAGGCTGAATTATAATATGTATTACAATAAGTATAATATGAAATACTACATATGCATATGTAATATTTCTACAATGGAAAGAGCTATAGCTTCAAAAATATCTATGACACGAGAGGACCCAGCTGTCACTGTTTACTTTGCATGGATTCTATTTGTAGTGTTTTCAAGAGATTTTCTGATACTCTTATTATCCTCGTCAGCAGCACAGAGCCACTTCTTGTCTCAGTTCCTGTTGGACGGTGGCAGTGTTGGCGTTCCTCAGTACCTATACAACATCCGCGCCCAGACTTATGGCAACAACAGGGCGGAGTGCCTGGTCCCCCCCCTACTGGTAGAATCCATGTCCCTAGCTTCCACCACTCAGCAGGCGAGAGATCATCTCTTTGAGGAAAGAGGCACTGTGACTGCAGAGGCTGTCGTCCGACATGTAGACAGCAGCTCGCTGTCTGAGGATGATGTTTTTTATAACTAGAGTTAACAGGAAAACAAGCCAGAAATCCTCATGGCAATCTCTAAAATGAACTCCACTGAGAGGATCTGAGTCTCAACCACCAGCAACAACATGATACAAAAATATACACAGACATCTGTGAGAAATCTCACAAGGCAGTTCCTGAAATGGCTTGTCTGGAAGGATTTAATCCTGGTCTTCAGACACAAAAGCTTGAAATAGTATTTTTTCCTTGGTTTTCTCCCGTTACTGAATGTACATATTACATTTCATTTTTTTAATCAATGTACACTGCCAGTCAAAAGTTTGGACACACATAGAAATGAACATGTTTGTGAAAGAAAAGCATATTTTATGTTAAATTGATCAGAAATAAATTTTTAGACATTGTTAATATTGTAAATGACTGTTGTACAGTAGCTGGAAAAAACTGTTAGAAATAATATTACTACTACTGTCTCCTACTGTCTTCTAGCACTTTATGTTTGCTAGTGCAAATTTTTGAATTTAAAAGGAGAAGTGATCATTAGAAACCCTCTTGCATTGATAACACAGCTGATGACATAAATGTTTTTTTTATGAAAACATGGTATTTCATGTGTGTGCCCAGACTTTTGACTGGTGGTGTAGAACTGAACTGTGAAGAGTCAAATGACACTGGTGTAAATATCTTGTTATAAAATCTCAATTTTAATATATGTGCTGTACAGGGCTGTCCACTTCTGTTTCACACTAACAGCTGGAACAATAACATGAGTCCAACCTAGAGAGAAGATATTATTATAACAAATTAAAAATGTGTCTCACTGGATATTTCTCATGTGAAACTGCACAAAAGAACTTTCTTTTAATCATCCTAACTATGATTAGCCATGATTCACACAGCCATGATTTCTATCAGAGGGTGACGAGTGCAGGGGAGCAGTGTGTAGGAAAACTGAAAGGGAGGAGGACACAGAATCTGTCAGCGTGCATGTGGTTGGTACGTCTGCACTTGTGTCAGCAGCATGCGTATTTGCGAGCGGGAGACGTTTGGAGGATGGTTTTGACTTAGCACAGGTTTACACAAGGTAAAACTATGCTGCGTGTGGTGTGTTGTGGTTGTTTTCCCTTTGAGATACAAATAAAACAGGAGCTAGAATAACCACACCCATAATGAAAGAAAACCCTTGAGCAGTACAGACTCTGATCTGAGGTCTAATTAGTGCTACAGAGATATGTACAGTTGCTGTAACATGAACATGAGACACAGTAAGAAAGTGAAAGATAATCAGACTGTTCCCTTATAACAATCTGCAAGTCGAAGCTTGTTGCAGTTTTTAGTTTCCTTATAATTTCTTGCACAGTTGTGACTTACACTAAGTCATCATCTTGGATAATAATCCAAGTGATTATTATCTAAGGACATTTGGTGATTTATCACTTTGAAGAATTACTTCGAGGATAATTACATTTTATTAACATTCTGCTTTTATTTCATTAAGTCTGGCTTTCATGTAGAACTGATACAATCCTATGAAAACAAGATATTTTAATATGCCTCCAATGAACAAACAATATTAGATTTGGCATGGGTATCTACAGTCTGAGATTTCTTCTGCCATATTTCCCTTGGATGTTTTTTTTTTTGGGGGGGCAGGTTAATCAACATGTGATTCCTTTTAACAACATTTTATTTTCATGTTTGACTGATTTTAATTAGTACACCAACAAAACACTAACAATACTTTACACTGCAATCAAGATTTAATTAAGCCAAGCAAGAACCATGTTAACAAGACAGCGTTTGTTATAATCCTAATGTGACCTTAAAGTCACTACTGTATGTGCATACATTTTCAGTGCATATTATTCTGACACATTTGCTTGGTAGAATATGTCCATGTGTTGTTATGTGTTGCTGTTAAGGTAGTTTCTGTGCTGCCACTGGGAGGCACCAAAATCAGGAATGCTCAAATTCAAAACATACTACCTTTAATATATATTTCTGTTTGTCAGACACTTCTTATGAGTTCTTGAGAAAAAATTCTTAAAAAGTTGAGTCAGTCACCACATGTTCACATGTTTAGTCCAGCTAAATCAAATTCTGGTTAATTTTCTTTTAGTTTGTTTGAGCAGGTATGAACAAAGCAACTGCACTCACCAAGCAAAACAACTGTACCAAAGCCCAAGACAAAACACCAAGACAGGGTCTTGGTCCGGTCCCACTGAAGCATCTGTTTCTGGCAAGAACGTGATTTGACCCAAATTGCAGATTTATGCTCAACGCCTAGATGTTTACACAGTTTCTTTACAAAGTCTGAAGCTGTGTTGTATATTCAACATGTTTGGTTGAAGCATATTCAAGATTTCCCTGGCAGAGTTATTTTTTTTATGTTGCTGATTTAATTATGGTTAAATACTTGCAGTTATAAGGAAATGCCAACTGCTTGTTCCATGCTGCAGAGCAACTTTTCTCTAATAGTGTAGTAATATTCATCAGTACAGAATGGGATCTTTTTCCTGTGTTTGATTGCTTGTTCCCACAAACACTTAACCAATGATTGGACAAATGATAGCTTTTAACGATTAACTCATTCCATGGCAATATTACTTTGCTTGTTTTTCTCACCACAATGTGCGAATTGAAGCTCTAAGTTTTAAAATGCATTAATGCAAACTTTTTTCCAGTTGCACTGTAAATATTTTACATTACTAGATGGAGGTGTTGGGGTGGTGCAATACTTTTAAGTTAGTTTGAAGCGGCCCCACCATGTGAGCTTTAGTTAAGCACACACGTTATCATATTAAGTAGTGCACATTTTCATCCTCACTGGACATATTTTTGATATAGCAGTGTGGACCCAATCCTGCTCATTACAGTGAAGGGCAACATAATAAGCTCTGATAAATGGATATCATCGGAGGTTCCAGCTAATTACAGTTTTGTTTGTGTGCAAATATTGTCACATGAATATAAGCCTGGCTCTAACAACATTATTAGGGTCAGGCTTGTGTTACAGGCTAATCAGAAGGAGATGGATTCACATTTGCTTAAAAGAGATCAATGGATGTGTTTATTCCTTGTGTCACTGCTCAGATTTCTTTGGTCAGGTCTTCTAATATTCTCTTCATCTGAAGGGGAAAACAGAAAAAAAAGAGGGAAGGAGGGAGAGAAAGAGACTGCTTTGAATTCCTGAGTAGCCTTTTTGCCTCCTACACCCAGCAAACTGTTAACAAATCCATATGCAGTCGTGGTATTTTCTCAAAATGCATATGGACAAGACAAATGCCAACATAAGAATATTACAAAATCAGGCTGTATGTGTCAGTGAAGCATGGCGGATATTAGTTTTGTGAATGTTTGTATGAGAACACAGACAATATGCACAAATCCATTACCTCTGGCCATGTGATGAGCCCAACGAGCCGCCCTGCATCTGTGACAAACAGCGTCTGGGCTTGAATTAGACTCAGTATGTTGTAGGCCTGTAGAAACACATTTTAAAGACTTAAAAATAATTTCCCACTGAAGGAAATATGCTTATTCACTTAGAGTTAGGTGAAAAGATTGATGCCACTCTCATGGTCTTAAAGCTGCAACAGTTGATTTGTTTGGTCACTCGGGGCAGAAAAAATAAATAATGAACGCAACATCGACATATTATCACTTACTGATATGATGAATGTGTTAGTAAACTGTTGCTTAATTGCACATCCACCAGCAACATAAGAAGAATTTAAAGAATAAATAATTTGATGAAGATTTACATTCTGCAGCCATTTGTGCGAAACTGTACAACTTGCTAATAGATATTAATAATATAATAATGATAATTAATACTTTATTTATCTCCTTGGGGATATTGTTGTGGACAGGCTGCCCCCTTGAGGTGCCAAGGGTTCAGGGTTTAGTGTCTTGAAAAGAGAGCTCTTACATTCAGTCTACACACTAAACTAAGCCAATTGCTTCACAGCTCTAGCTCTGTGCTTAATGCACAGATATAAACGTCTGTAAAAGAATGTGAAAAAGAGAAAAGTCTAATGCCATATCCCAAACCCTTCTTACCTCCTGAACAGTGTTGTGAGGTGATAACAGGACAGAAATTGGGTGAATGCAGCAGACCTCATCCAGACGTTTCTCCGGAGTCTGAAGAGCAACACAAACATTCACATTTGATTCATATCATCAATCTGACAGATGCTAATCATGCAGCAGTATTCAGTTCAAAGTTAAAACTGATTGTATGTTATTAGTGTATCTTTTGGCATCGCTACAGTCCTGCAAATCTGTCAAGTTTATTTCTCTCTCTACTCTAGGTAATGCTGTGAAATGGATGTGTGCTGTCAAAAAATGAACATTTACGTCAGCCAGCAGCCCTGTTGGTACATTCTGCTCCCTTTTTTGGAACTGTTTTCAGTCAGCGTCAAGTGGATTGAAAATACATGTCCTGCCTTTTAAACAGCACCTAACAATTCACTCCTCTACCTCTTCTGATCTCTGCAGCTACGTGTCTGAGTCCATCCAGCCTTTTACCTCAGTCTTAGAGTGACGCAGAAACATCAGCAGGTCTGATCGCAGAACAAAGCCCAGTAAAATCTGCGACTCTTTAACAGAAGAGAGAGGAGAGAGAATCAATTCTCTTTGCTACTGTCAGTGCTACAGAGAGCGGGTGCGACTCTCCAGTGAGCTGGGAGTCGAACTGTTGCAAACTTAAAAATTTCTCCTAAAAGGCTCAGCTGGCCAAACATTATTCACCTTACGACTATTTTCTCACACTTGTCAGCTTCTTATCGAGCCACTTTCACAGTGCTGAATTGTGACACTTGTAATACTGCCAGTCTTTTCATCCTTTCATCCTTTCTTTTATAATAAAAGATAATTATAATAATAATATTAATATTATTGACATACTTTATCCTACTGAATTTATGCCTATTTTTAACATCCTCAAATATATTTATTTTTTGTTCTTAGATTTAGACAGAACAACACAAACTGGGCTACAATACCATGTGAATCCACCACCGGTATTTGTGTATCTGCGTTGCTGTTGACAGCATCCTGAACCTCCGCTGGCCCAGCTGCTTTCTGAAGCTGCACTGATTTCACTTCCAAAACCTGTCCAACTGGTGTAGAAAGGAGCCTGCGAAAAAAGATCAATCACATCACACCAGGAACAAAAAGAGGTGAAAATAAATTAAATGAAAAAGCTCTAGAGATGTATACTATGTATGACCTATGTATATATGTAACTATTTCACTACAGCCAACAGGTGAAATATTTAATCTGACAGCAACTGACTCTATAAATACTTCTTTTAATCAAGATTAATTCAATCACTTATCTATTTATGGGTTGTAAAAATCCACACATTAGTGAACGGATCTGACATGTCAATAAACAGTAACAGTAAATTGTAATTCTAAGGTTATGCTGTATAATGTGGGCTGTAGCTCAAACTGTACAGTTCTTGCTGTCAGCACTGAAACATTTTGTTATTCCAAAAACATTTTCAAGTACTTTCAGGTCCCTGGCAGACAGAGGTGTCTGAGTTTGTCAGAGGAATACTTGAAGCTATCTCAGTCTGACTGCTGTCAACAAGGAAGTGTGAATGATGATGTCTTGACTTCTACCTAAACATGTTATTATGGACTGTCATTCAGTATGGATGTGAGAGACAGGGACCTCCACGGGTTGGTAAATAATATCAACAAAGGTGTTTTATTTGATTTCTGTCACTTTTTGTGTCTTAATTACAGCTCTGAGCACGCTCCTGTTACGATTCGCAATTAAATAGATCGTACTGCCATGTGACTTTCAGCCACAATAGCAGTGAGTCAACTCTTTATGTGTTTAATCTGAGCTTTCAAAGGATAATTCGTCATCGCAGAATGTCTGGTGAGGAGGAAGACTGATTATACAGTACATACACAAATCAGTAGATATTTGTGTGGCTGATATTGTTCTTGATCAGTCCTCGTGATTCTGCTGTTATCTTAGCATAGAGGCTGCATTATTTAACACGTTCCACATACATCATGTATGTATATATATTCCTTTAATCACTCTGACACTTTTTCTTACTTACTGAGGAAAAACCTTCTTCAGAGAGGGCAGGTGTGGGAGCCTTTTGATGATGGAGAGGGCATCATAGAAAGACGGGCGGTGCTGAGAGCGAGCCACGGCATTGGACAGCAGAGTGGCAATGAGGGCAGGTACGGCGTGACTGAACTGACCAGTAACTTCTATAGCCAAGAGCGCCGGGGACAAGGTGTGTGTCACAGCCCCAGAATAGGCTGCTGCGCCTTCAAGGCAGAAAACATATTGTGGTACTATTAAAGGTACTGTTGTTAACTAAATTAAACTGTGTTTAATATACACATATGGTGTAGGTGGAAATCCCTGAAAGCAAGTTATAGAAAAATCTAGTGCACTGTAAAAAACAATTCATGCAATTAATCAAATATATAAAATATAAATTTGTGGCAGATTTTGTGAAAACTAGTATGCAGCCAAAAAAACTGTACACTAGTTAGTACAATATTCAGTTACATGTATGATTGATTTAAACACTTGGCAAGACTATTTATCAAATGTTAAAACCATAAAGCTGTTTTGTTTTTCTACCAGCCAGTGCATAGCCCCCAGGATTAATAGAAGTCCAGGAAAACAAATAAACTGCTCCTTCTCCAACCAAACGGCCCAGAGCTGCTCCTGGAAAACCAAAAACATACATACATGAGATTTCTATACTTTAATTTACCCTACCAGAATGCACCAAACTAATTCTCCCTACTTAAATTCAAACATGCCACTTAGGTCTCCTACAAAATAATTTTTTCCAGTCACCATAGACGAAGACTGGCATGAAGTATCCAGCTGGCACAGGCAAAGTGCAGGCGAGGACCAGCATCCACATCTTAGAACAGAGACACAGACTGTCACATCTGAACAGTTTTAGTAGCACATACAGTCTGAGTGCAAGAATACGTTTGCACTGCTCACAAATCATTTTTACATAAATACATATTGAATCAAGCTAATTTACATTCCACATTTTCATGTAGTAATTGGAGAAAAAAGAGTCATAGTAAGTGGATCCTACTCTGTGTGTCCAGAAAACATGAATTTTATCACAGAGTCTAATGCATCAGAGTTGTTTAACTGAAGGCTAAGAAACTAGTAATGACGAAGTAATGTCCACATGCTGTTTGTCTGAAATAGTTTTCTTTCTAGCACAAACTGAGAATAAATATGTGGGTGGTTGATGAGATTTTGAATGAATACAAATCATTCAGTCATTGCTGGCTGCTAAAATTTCTTGCTCTAAACATTTGTTAAATCCATCCATCCACCTGCAGTGTTGCTGTGAGTGAGCTTCAGGTATCTCAAGATATTTCCTCCTCAAAGGTTAAACAGTTTTTAGCTCGCTTACTCTATTGTGAAAATGTCAATTACTGTATATCAATTAAGGGTCACTGTGTCCCAAAGGGAACAAAAGGAGTGAGTAACCAGGCCTGGTGTCGCCTTGGTTGTCTTTGAGGCTGACCGAGGTAAAAAGACTCCTTAATTTGTCTTTGCAGCGTTTGTACCTTCATGAGCAGAAAGAAAGTCAAAGAGAAGTGAACAGGGCTCCCAGACGAGATCCACTCCAGCCAAGGTTCAGGCTGCAGTTGCACAGAGGCATTATGGGTTTGAGAGCTCCACTTCCTTCCATCCATTAAGGAGGTGAGTAGCTGCTTCATGGTATACTGTGAAGGAGATTATTATCATTAGTGTCCTTTCTAAAATGCATTAAAAACCTGATGTGAAGCAATAGCCAAATGTTAAAGGATAAGGCAGCATATTTTTTTTGGTATCTGACTCAAGGTTTGTTGCATGTTGCAGGCTACACATTGTAAAGCCCCTTGATGCAAATGTGTGATGCTACTTTAGCTCAGTGGTGGAAATTAACTAATTACATTTACATAACTATTGCACTTAAGTACAATGTTGAGGTGTTTTTACTTTACATTTAGTAAATGGTGGATATCATTAGTACACTAGAGAGTATTTGCGTACAAATAATCTATAGGCACAAGTTCAAGATAATGGAAGAGCATCAGCCAGCACACTGGTGTCAAACCTGCTGTCACTCCCAAAGTCGTTACACAAAATGTCATTATAAGTTTTATTTACCACATAAATGTTTGCTAACATAAGAAAGAAAAAACAACGATGAACAGAATAACTTGTCTATAGTGGAAGTACCTTCATAAAAAAATTACAGACTGAGCCTTTAAATGCTGTTGATTCCCACCTTTGAAGCCATGTATTGACCTGCAAAGTGGGGAAACGTCACACATGCCAGGAGGAAGGCCACAATGCCTGCATATAGGCCCTTCCTGCAAAGACGTGTTCACAATTACTGTACAGGCATCATTTTAATAATGTCACTTTCCTTTAGTTCATCCAGTTCAAATGTAAGCAGGTTTTAATCACTTGTCTGCTGAATGTGCCTTAAGCAAAATAAACAGTTCTGCTCTTTTTCCTTTTTACAGCACTTGATGTGTTTCTATTGAAAACAGAAGCAGTAAGAGTTTATTTCAGTATTTTAATAAAAATATTTGTTTTCTGTAGTGGCAAAATATTAGTAGCTTATGGTAAACATTATGTCCTAGTGTAATTTGGTGGTGTACTGTTTCTGTTTATGTAATGCTGCTGGCCCATGTGTACTGACACCCCACCTAACCTCCACCTCGTGGATCTGTCTTATACAGTTGGTGACTCATCAGTGCATCACAATCTGGCTTTCATATTCTAAGGACTGAGTTCTCACTCTGTCGTCAGCATTTTGATGAGGAATGAGTTTGTTTTGGTGAATTGCAGGATCCGACGGTAGAGGAAGATGTAGCAGCAACACACAGCTCCACACAACAACCTGTTTCCAGTCAGAGAAAGCAGAGTGAATCCACAATGAGAAACGAGAGGCTTATTTTATCCCAAGCAGCAACTGACAATCGGAAGTCATTAGATTTGAGGACTTTAGGAGGAGGAGGAGGCCAGGAAATGATTCAAGAAATGAAAAATGGTAATTAGAGCAGAAGGATGACACAACAGTACTGGTCAAATGCTTTTCATTGGGACTAATGGAAAAAAAAAAGATGCTGTCAAAAATGAACTTACCCCAGAAAAGCAAACAGCAGAATCTCCAGTGGGTAGAAAGGTAGTGCAGTGGGGTAATTAGTTTTGAACAGCTCCTGAAGAGTCTCTGTGAATGCAAAACAACTCTGAGTTATTCTTCCAATTCCTTTTTTTAGACATTTAGCAAACGGCAGGAATGGCTGATGAATTTAATATGTGGACACCTACTGTGTGCTGAAGCACTAACATTAACAACAGAGAAGAAGTACACAAAAGGCTGTGGGAAGGGTTGTTCATATAGTTTTGGCTATAGTGTAACTGGGACAAGAGGTGCTTCCTCTTTACTAGACCTTAGGTAACATTATTATTGAGTTTCATGGCCCCTTTTCTTAAGGTCAAGGTGTCAGTGACCGTAAAAGAAACCTTTTCCTTGTTCACTATGAGGGAGCAAGTGCTGATCAGGCCCTCCATTACCTCCATCTCCACTCCACAGCGAGAAGAGGCGGAAGGTCAGTCCCCCGCAGGCGGCTGAGAAGAAACAGGGGACGTAATGCCTCAAGGCAAAGTGAGAAGACATCACCTCCACACTGAATAATACACCTACAGGGGCAGAGGAGGGAAGAGACAAAATAACAACAGAAAAACATGATGAAGTCATTTTGAACAAAATTTTATTCTTTTATTATTATGATTTGCTGCCTGCGAAAAATAATAAAATATAAAAATACGCATACAAACTAAAACACTGTATATGCATACAGTATTATGAGCATTGTAACATCTTACAGTTTGAACCCACAGCAGGGTTTCAAAAATGGGTTACAATACAGTAAATACTTACTGTACATTATGTGTAAAGGTGATTAAAGGAGGAAG
Source organism: Ctenopoma multispine (assembly GCA_034779795.1). NCBI lineage: Eukaryota > Metazoa > Chordata > Actinopteri > Anabantiformes > Anabantidae > Ctenopoma > Ctenopoma multispine. The sequence continues at coordinate 6,083,870 of JAUYWH010000025.1, read as the reverse complement.
AGGTGAGAGAAAAAGATAACATATAAACATAATGGAAGAGCAGAGGTGTGAAGCTTGCAAGAGAGGAATCAAAGGTGGAAACGCATTAACGGCACAGGTGTGAGAATACGAACATAAAGTGTAAAAATAATTGATTCCTAACACAGAACCTTTTCGAACTGTCTCTCACCACTGACGGGAGCTCCGAAGCAGCTGGCTACTCCAACTCCAGCAGCTACAACCAGCATTTCTCTAGCCGCATTGTCCTAAAAGAAAAAGAATTTCTAATGGTTCTAGTTTCCACCAGCTCCTGAAAGAAGTATTTTAAGCTCTCCTCTGTGTTCAGCAGCTTCTCCTTAGCTTTTTGCATCTGCCATTTGGTGCTGAGCATGCAGAGTCCAGTGAGATTATCCAAGCTATTTTGCAGAAAACAGCTGTTTGCTATACTGCCAGAACGCGTTCTAAAGAGAGTGGAGTGTATAGACTAGAAAAACTAAAACAATGAAGAACTAAAAATATCCACAAAGCTGCAGAGCCTGGCGATAAGTCTCTCTGAGTTTATCAGTATAAATGTCAACACAGTCATCTGATCTATGATGATATGCAGTTTTAAGAGAGAAGATACAGTATACCAGATGTAAACATTTTTACATATATATATATATATATATATATATATATATATATATATATATATACTGTATAATGTTTTGTGGAAATTGTACAATGAGAAATGGATGAAGTGAATAAACCCTTCATAACTTTTGAATTATTTTACTGTGGTTTCACCTTCTTATTGGTTTGTATAAGAGTACAGAGGTTGCTCAGGTAGGCCCCCACCATGGTAGAGAGATGCACAAATGGACCCTGATAATAAGAGACAAACATCGTAAGAGAGCAGAGAACATGCAAATGTAAGGAAAAGCTACACTCTGTGTTCACGTATGCTGAGATGCCTCTCACCACTTTGCCGAGGAAAACAGTGCTGCCAGCTGCCAGTGTACAAATGAGGCCCAGGAACTTGGTAAACAAATGAGTGACAGACAAGTAATGAGGCATTTCAAAGCCAACTAGTATGGTTCGGACCTCTGGTATCCCTGAACCTGAGGGGAAATTAAGCAAAAGATTTCTGAAAAATCCCCCAAATACCAAAGCAATAAAGGACTTCAACATGAAGACACTGTAGCAATCATTGAATAATTTAATAAAAGGCAGGGGTGAAAATAATTTGTGTTGAGACCTGAGGACAATTGGAACAAAACAGACAACCTGAAATTTAAACATAATAATCTGGACTTTCTAGCAACATTTCATAAATATCTCAAATACAAAATCTCTTGGATCACAAGCCTTCTAAGTTAAACCCAGAAATGATGCAGTGTCAATACTTTTGGGAACCGGTATTATTAAAAATGTCATGGTATGGAATGGGATAGTTAGGAAAAATTCTATTTAGAAATTTACAAATCAAACCATTCAATAAGTTATTTCTGGCTGCAGAGCTGCGCACCAAACTATGTAAATGTTAACAGGCAGACCTGTGGAGAAAGGACAGATGTTGTGGGAGAACGTTGATCCCACAACACAGAGGCACGCTGGGTAAAGAGTCCAGCAGAAGAACTGTAGTAGACTGTTGCCATCCAGCTTCATATAAAGCCACTGGTGAGCTGCAGGTGAGGTGAAAGAGAAGTATTAGTCGCCTCTGATGTTTCCATAGTTGATACTATAGTTGTAAGGAAATTAGACTTGGTTTTAGGGATCTGTTTAGAATTAGGTTTAGGTAACCGTTAAGCTATTTTGACACATTTAATTGTGATGGTTAAGCTTAAGATAGGTAGCGTTAGGAATGTAACATAACGTATTATATCTGTGAATGTCCTCACAACTGTAGTAATGCACGGCTGTGTGTGGGTATGTATTTGCGTGTACCCTTTAGCAGCTTCAATACACTTAGGTCCATGAGGAAACTGAGGAAGGCTGTCAAAATGCCTAAAGCAGCGTAGCCGTACCACTCCAACCCACACACTGCTCCAAACCAACACCTCAGCTTCAGCAGCCATTCTGTGGATGCAAAAACATTGATTAGCCTGCTTATATTTTAATTTGTGCCTCAGACGCATGTCAGCCCAAAACTGTATTATAGATACATTTTTGTAACTGATGCCAACTGGCTAGACAGGTAAGCTAAGACAGTAAGAATGGGTTCACAGAGCCCACTACGGCAAACTATTTTAAAAAGCCAAAATGGTTAAACTACGTTAAACTTTATTCAGAGACCAAAGAGTGCATAAAAATGACACAGTTTGCTGCACTGTCACTTCTTTTAAATGAAGGATATGGTTCCTAACTTAGAGTGGAAACACAAGGAAGAACCTAGTACGAAAGCCTCACAAGGTTTTTAAAAGATTAAGGTTATGAGATGCTCCAGGGTTGTTACGGTACCACAGAGGAAATTAAGGCTATTAAACTTTAAGGATTTCCATCTAGAATATGGTCATATGCAAAAAATAAGGGGACACAGACAGTATGTAGAAATATAACGTAGAACTGAAATTGTTGAAAGCATGCTAAATAACACTGGGTAATGAATACTGAGGAAATGTAAAATCAATGAAATGTCAAACAATCACAGTAACAATGCAAAAAATGCAGATATTAAATGATGTCAGATAAGGTCAGGTGGTAAATGACATCACAAACCAAATTAGGAAAGTACTTCTCTGATCAGTATTGATCACATTCTAATTATTTACCGCTCTACCAGTCTGACCTTTGACAATTGCGCGGGGCCGCTGATATGGTTTCCACTGATTGGAAAGAAGCATAGTCTTAGTGTGGGATGTCTCCAATTGATTTTCTCTTTCTTGGTTGTTGTTCTCTACGTCTGTTTCACTTCCACGCTCCATGTTCTTCATTTTGTCTAAATGTCTCAAACGCTGTGTGATTAAAGGCAAAAAAACATATACATATGAATGACCTTATGCAGGTAATGCTATAAATAAATACAGATACTCTTACCTTAGGAGAGCGATACCTGTCCGTATGTTTTATGTGTGTGGTTCTGTGCAGGTGAGCTGGTAGCACAACTGACCTCTGTTACTACAGGTGTTAGCATAGAGGTGATGGGGCAGTCATGGTTGAAAGGTTAGCTAATATTAACTCTTTGGCGTAATATTGGTAAGTGCCCTTCATCTGGGTGGAGTGCAGATAAGCGGTGCATGAGAAAATGTCATACAGCGTAATACTTTTTTTGTGATATCAAACATGCTGCAGAATAAAAATTATATGTATGCATTACATAATTCACTTTTTTTTTACAAGAGTCATCAGTGTGGTTTAAGTGAATTCCGTATGCACTGTTTTTCTTTACTTCTTCTCACTCACAAAAGAGGATGTGAATGGCACAAACCTATTAGATTATTTATGCAATAGAAGATGATAGTGGGCAGTATACAAGCGCTAAAGCGGCTGTTTGAGTTTTTATATTGTTTTACTCAAATGGAGAAACTGCTGCTGAGCCCGGAAATAGATTTTCGCACCGTCTTTTGCTGGTATGTGTCTACCTTTCTTTATCCCCGTTATCCTGTGTTGATTAACGATGCAACACAGGATAACTGTGACCTCCTCCCCAAAACGTTGCTCTATAGTGCTCTACCAGTGGTCAAAAGCTCCTCGGGGTCTTCTTACAGCAACAGACCAAAAACATTGTACAGCTGTAGAATAATTAGACTTTAGAAGTTTTTTAAACTGAAAGGTAGTGAATATATCTTTTTATTAAGATTATTTGTTGCATCGTTACCATGAGAGCTGAATTCAGCATGAATCACATCTTACAGCTCAGGTCAATATGAACAGATGTCATTGATGTGACCTTACGTCAGTCACTACCTTCAAAGACTCTAATTTGAAAAGTACTCAATGATCAGAAAAAAACATTCAGACATTTAGCATTCAGCAAAACAATAACCACGAATCATCTAAATGTCTGACACAGTGGGGGAAAGCACTTTCTGAATTCCTGCTCAAGGTCAAGGTAATCATTGCTCATGCTCTGCAGACATACACACAGATTTTAGTTAATGTTTATTTTCCTCCTTCCACTTCCCCGCCTTTAGGCTTCCAATTAACACTCTGATTTTAGAGATGTGAAATCTGCATGCTGTGAGTGTCAGTCACACACACACACACACACACAAATGCATATACAGCATGGTATTGTACACACATACAGATGGATTTTCTCAGTATAAAAACTTGTTTCCATGGGAACATCACTTTGAGGTGATGAGAGAAACAGACACATTAGTTTCTTTTGTCATAAACAATTGTTGTTGACGCACTGAGAAGGTTCCCCTCTGGCAAATAAAAAAATAGGTAATTTAAGTTATGTAACACTTTCAAATCAAAGCTGAAAATGAATAATTTACTAACAGTAAATATAAAGCCTTATTGGAGAAATGTCACAAGTTAATGTCCTCTGATTATATTCAAATTAATCTTTAAGAAGAACAATCCATGTACCAAACTGAACTGTGCAAAATCTGTGATTATCAGACATTTTAACGTGTTCTTCACTTAACCCTCATATCGCTTAACTTATATTTATACAGAAATACGACTTCAAATGAAGGCTACTGTTGCTCTGTGTCTACTGGATGTGTAAGTAACCAACTGTTTCAGCTAATGACGTGATGATATGTGAGGGTTTACAGTTAGAAGTGACTAACTTCAGTAAATACCATGAATACCTGCACTTACATAGAAAACTGACCATTTAGCAGCAAGTAAGTTGACCTTCCAGCTCAGCCACAGTCTATCACTGTGGGATTTGTGCTTCTGTCTGCAGCATTATATAACACACAGCAGCTGAAGCAGACACTACCCAAGCACAGTGTGTGTGTGTGTGTGTGTGTGTGTGTGTGTGTGTGTGTGTGTGTGTGTGTGTGTGTGTGTGTGTGTGTGTGTTTGTGCATACAGACACATATAAAGGTGACTCAATGTCACATGTAGGACAATGTAAGTTTACTGGATATGATTGATTCACTTATGTATGTTTCTTCTGTTGATACTGTTTCTGACACACTCCCTAAAGTTATTATTAGCAGTGTTTCTCCAATATCTTATTTATCATTTTTACATTTTTCGTCTTTAAATCTGGATTAAATCACAGGATAAATATTACATTAGCGTTTGTACAGGTTTTAACCTCAGAAAAACAACATTTCCAGTATTTATGCGTTTATCTCCATTCACTTTGACCTACATATTTGAATGCCTTAAGGTACTGATCATGCTGGACACCTAAAAAAGACCACCCATTTCTTTGAAGATATGAAGGCGCCATGATCCGCTGAGCTCTCCAACACATCCTTTGATCGACGACGTCTTCCCATCCTCACATCCAAACTGAAATCTAGAGAGAAACATAGATGTTTTATTTATCACATGAATTTTCTAATCAACAAAAGACAATTTTCTCTAGTTTCAACAAGATAATAAAAAATAATTCTCTACTTCCATTTTTCAATTTCTACATGTTTTATTACTTTAAATGCACTAAACTGTAAGACTAGAGTTCATGATCTACCTTCACGTGCCAGACTTTAATTTTTAAAATGATTTTAAACTCCTTCAGTTTTGTCTCTCTATTTTGTTTTCTACACCTCCTTTATTCTTTGTTTATTCATCTATTCATTCTTGTCAGTCTGACACATCTCATCTTCAAGTCTTGTCATTTCACCATTGATTCTCACAGCCTCTCTCCCACTGGAGTACCCATAAACACATTCATCTTTCACTTTCTACCCATTATGTTTGTGGTGTAGGGTTCCCACTTTATTTTTTTTTTAATTATAAAGTTGACTGTGAACAGATGCTGGTATATTTTAAGGATCCTATCATGTGTGAGCCCTTATCAAATGTTGCACAATTACTTGCAAACAGAATGATATTCTTCTTTAAGCTAGTTTCATTTTAATGTTTTTTTTTGTGACATTCAGTGGAAATACAATTTAGCATAAAACAAAGATTAGAGAAAAGGTAACAATAAGAAATAATTTGTGTGTCAGTAATAACTGTTGTGACCCTGCAATTAAAAGCTTAGTGCCCACGGTACTGAATTTTATCATGCATAATTTTAAAAAGCTAACAGATTATTATTTTTATTTATTTTATTTTATTTTTTACTTTTTAAGGATTGAGAGTTGTAGAAGTTGAGATCGCTAAGACCACTAAAGTTGCCCATAAAAATAAAGGAGGAATCAATAAACAAAGTGACATCACCAACATTTGACTGCACTTTTGCAGGCTGCCACCAGCTTTGGTCTCATTGACATCAGAGGTGCAAAATGCTGCTTGGTCAATATCTAATTATGAATAAAAGGCCACTGTGAACCAACAACATTAATGCTGTTACCAGGAAGGGGAGGAGGCGCTGAGTACTGCCTGGCAGGGAGGTGGTGAGTTGCTGGGCTGGATTTAGACCTTCAGCAGGGGGCTCTGAGCTCTATACTGATAAGGCTGGAATAACATTATAACACTGTGTGCTGTCATTTATAAAGCAGTCTAACCTTTAAAACCTGGCTTCAAAACAGACGTATTTATTTCAACACCAGACTGCCATGAATTTCAAATTCAGGATGATTACAATGGCAGGTGTTTGATGTTTAAGACTGAGGTTGTGGTGTCAATAAATAATGTGTTCCATATGTCGTATACATGTCATTGGCTCTTGATTGAATAAATTCTAATATCTAACGAGTCTGTAAATGGATTTCAGTGGTTTAGCTGTCAGCAGCACTAACTAGAGAGGAGTGCAGTGAGTGTTTTCAATCACGATGGGCTGTGGTGTCCATGCAGATATTAATAGCCACAAAGTAATGCCGCGACTAAGTCCCCTACTCCCCCTGACAGCTTTGTTTTCAAGCACATTCTTTCCATCTTTGTTTTGCTCTTAACTTACTCTCTGAGATAAGAGGCATTCGCTTGACTTTTCAGTTCACTTTCCCGTCTTCATCCAGCTCAGCGGGAGAAACCGGCAATTCCCAGCATATCGTTTGGTCCTAATGTTATGTGTTGAGAAAGAGAGATTAAATTCATAAACAGGTAAATGGAAGTGAGACTTTAGTTTAACCAGGGGCCTGAAAAACAGATAAATCTCTAATGAATGATTGGACTCCATGTGAGAATTCAATTTCAGGACAACGGCGTGGTTGTGAATATTGAGAAAGCAGAAGAAACAGGCAGATGGAGTGATGGAGTGCAGGGGGATTTAAAGAGAGGAGAGAGAAGCTATTTCAGGGATGTATGTGTGTGGAATGACAACTGCCCCCCCCCCCCCATTACCCTCGCCTCATTCCCTACCTCTCTATCAGACCCTGCTCTCTCTCCTGCTCTTAACCTCAGGGCCTTTCAATGCCCAGAACTTTTCCAACCACAGACCCTTCTCTCAATTGCTTTGTGCGTCTCATGATAAATATAGAACACTATTACCCTTTTAAAATGAGCTGTGACACACGTGCACACCTCCCAGCTACGCATGGGACCATACAGTATATAAGGGCCATGGGTGAGTTGCTGCAGGAGAGAGAAAGTACTGTAAGTTATCTCTGCTGAAACAAATATAAACAAAAAGAAAAGGGAAGACAGAAGATCTGTGTGTAATAGTTCTACATTTAAGCCTCTGAAAGTTTCCCAGAGAAGGTACTGGAAGAATCAACCCTCTCCACCTCCCACTTCTTTCCCTTTACTCTCCTCCTCTGCTTTACTCAATACTCACATCCATGAGTGTGACCAACTCCTCTGCCTATCGATCGGAGCGCAGCTTCCACCAGACTTCTTCTTCTTCTTCCTCGTCCTCGTCCTCTGTTAACCCATACATGGAAAAAAGTCGGGGACTTTTCACTGAGGACTTTGGCTCCTTCATGAGGCCTGGGAGTGACGCCTTGGGGTTTTCCAGTAAGTTGAAAGCAAAATCTTGTGTTTGTAACTTATTATGTATACATAAGTGGTATAAGAATAGTAGCAACAGCAGTTTACTGTAAAGTAGATTTATGTCTGTGCTTAAAGGAGCTTTGTGTACAATATAGTGATTATAAAATATGTCAGTTTAGCAGACGGAGAGTATAGCCATGAAACAAAACAAACAAGAAATCCGATGTGTGAGAGATGTAGAAAAACACACTGTAAGATGGAGGTGCATTTTTGGTCAGCTTTGTATTCCAAATTTGTCAGGTAAAGTACACATTATGTGACTTGTCCATCTTCTGGCTCAGTGATGTGTGAAGCTGGTGTGACCTGCTCTGTGTAAGTTCACTGTCAGTACACACAGACGTGAGAAGGTGTTAACTTTACAAAGACTCCGCGTCGGGGGAAGTTCAGAATTGTTTTGGGACTGTGGTTTTTATCCCATGGGTGCCACATTGGAGCCTGAGCATGAGTGAAGCTAAAGGAAAAGCAAGGAACAAACACATACACAGCCCAGGGAATGCGGTACAGAGTGCCAGCAGTGTGACTTCACACATTGACTATCTGGGATGACGCCTGCATAAGGAATGACCAGATGGTTGCCTGGTGACCAACACACACACACACACACACACACACACAGTAGGAATGATGTCACATAATCAAACTGACCTGCACATGTGAAGTCAGAGATACTATCAGTTACACACACTTGTTTCCAGGCTGATGGCGTATGTGAGCTCATGTTCCTGAGCTTAGACTCACTAGGGACAGACAGTTGTCGCCTGTCAGACAATATATTAAACGTCATTTTTATCATATTCCTCTAGTCGAAGTTAATTTTATTTATACTGCCCAACATCACAAATCACAAAGGGTTTTATAATCTGCACAACACACAACACCTTCTGTCCATCTAAACGAACAAGGAAAAAACTCCCAGACAAACATAAATAGAAGAAACCTCAGGAAGAGCAACTGAGGACAGGACATGCAATAGATAGATGTGTGTGCTGGTAAAGCAACATTACAAATGTATTGTTTGGACAGCCAGAATGACAAAAACTTATATTGTAAACATGACACATCACATGACCTACTTTCCACCATGAAGACCTTGAAAGAGGTACTACACAAGCACACAAAAGGCAGAACTCAAGCTCACCATTCACACATACAGTGTGGGGACAAGGACAATGTGAACACAAGGACTCCTGTGTTCTCTTGCTGTTTGCTATTAAAGCTACTCTAAAATATCATTTTCATTGTATCATTTATTAAAAAACTAACAGATAATAATCAGATTATCATGTAATTATCATCCAAATCTGCAAATCTGATCAAAAGAAACAAGTTAAAAGAGAGAAAGCTAAGAGAGACTGATTTCTTTATTTAGTTTATTATTTTGGTTGTGGTTCTTAGCAAATGTATTTCAAGCTTTTCAGGGAAAAAACTCAAAAAAACCTTATAGTGTAGTGGAGCATTTAGCACCTAAAGAGTCAGATATATTACTGGTGAGTACAACAACAAAGGAAAGTGGTAATACTGTATGTAAAATGTTTTTTTATTTTTATTTTAAAAAGTCATGAATGTGAATTTAAATGCTTTATAATGCTGGAATCAAGGAGGCCATTAAAATAAAGGTTACCAAAATATATCTGAACTGTTACTTTATAATGTGTCTCTCTCTTGTTTGGTGAACAATATACAGTGTGCAGACTGACTGTGTGCAGCTGCAAGCTATGCTTTAACCAGACAGTGTAATGATAGTTTTTATGTTTGTTCATCAGTTGAGAAAATTAGATTCAGAATTCTACCCATATAATCACCAAAGTTCAAAGCAATAATTAGCCTATGCTCAACAGTGAGTCATGTACTTTGCTCCTTTTTTGTTAATCAAAGTTGATCAACGGAGGAGAGAAAATCTGAAGACAGATTATTTACTCCCAGTTATGAATTTACTTTTAACAAAACAAATGAAAACTGTTGAATCCAAGGCTAATTCTGTTGAAGCTTGACACCTACGTGACCTTACGTTCGTTAACAAGTAAATGTAAATTAAGGGCAGATTAATGGCAGAGAAAGACATGAAGCAATGATCCTGTTTCCTCCTGTAGTCTAACATCTTTACTCATCTTGTGATGTTTCAGGTGAAGCTGGAAACATTAAAACTCTTGGGGATTCGTACCAGTTTACAGTTGACGTGCGAGACTTTTCCCCTGAAGATGTCATCGTCACCACATCCAATAATCAGATTGAAGTGCGTGCAGAAAAGGTGGGTAGCCTTTCTTCGTGTTTGGAATAACACATTGCTTGTCTTGGAAATGTTGAAACAACATTAGTTCTTCTACGATTGAGCTCCTGGACTGAAATCTCATTAAACAAGGGTTGTTTTGTCATAATACTTCATGTCATCTCCAATATTTTGTCTTTTACAGTTGGCTCAGGACGGTTCAGTGATGAACACATTCACCCACAAATGCCAGCTACCTGAGGATGTGGACCCCACCTCAGTGACATCATCACTGGGCACCGAGGGGACCCTAACAGTAAGGGCACGGCGACACCCTGCCAAACACGAGCTCGTACAGACGTTCCGCACTGAGATCAAGATCTAGAAAGGGACCGACGTTCTGATGACAAACCCCTGAATTCTTTATGTGTTTTTTATGCTACTTCCTCAACATCCTGTCTCCACTTTGTCATTCTACATCTAACACCCATGAGTGTCCGCACCGTGCTCTACAAAGCATGCCACGTTTTCCCTCCGTAACTGCGACAAAGCCTGTTTCTGCTTATTTATATTCTAAGTTAGTTCACAACACACTGCAGCAGTAGGTCATACTCGCACATAACAGGTTGACAGATGGAGGCTTGGACAAGTACAAAGACACACACACTGCAATAAACTGATCTGTTCACTATCCCACTCCTGTCGCCTGACCGCTCTGAATCGTAATACTGACAAAATTCATAGTTGCTCAGTAATAATTATTTATTGTATATTACTATTTGTGTGAATAAAATGTTCCTTCTTTGACAATAAACATCCTGGTCTGCGTGATTCATGGTGAGCCTGTAGTCTGTTCAGTTAACCTATCTGTAGATATATATCGATTGCCTTGAGTGTGGAGAGCGAGTTGCATCAATTAATTTTTGGGGGCAAATATTAACAGAAACCGAATTTGACTATTTTTAAGCTGTCAAAACTATACCTGTTTAGCATTTCAACAGACTTTTATCCCTTTCATTTAAAAAAAATAGTTTTAAATATTTAGATCCTTTAGATTTAAAATGTGGAACATATCCAGTAAATTGCCTACGGTTGACAATCAAGGCAATTCAAACAAAATCAGTGATTCTCTTTAATGTTCTTATGAATTAAGCATTTGTGAATGTATGGTTGGCCCAACAATACTGCTTTCCTCAACATAGTACATCTAGATAACATTTTAAAATGGAGAATAAGTAGACGTGAGTAAGTGAGCACCACTTGGCAAAATAATTTCCGGATCAATAGAAACAAGTTAGCATTCAGGTATTTTACAGTGTTTTGTGGTTCTTTTGTGTGGAGGCATTTATCAGGCATCTGTCCTTCAATTGTAAGATAATGATTTCAAAGGTGTTATTCAAGCAAAATAATGTACAGGCCTTTGTTATGTGGCTATTTACTCCCCTTTGTCTGAGTAATGCTGTGGCCTATTGCAGTTGTGCTTCTCCCTAAAGAAGGCCACATGGTTATAAAGAGTGCACGTATAGTGTATTGATGGAGGTTTATTTGAAATTAATGTTCAAACTGTACAATGTTCATTTGGACGGGATTCTGTATCATTATTATTACAATACACATAAGTATTTACTGCTACTATACTGCACAGCCTGACAAGATGAGTTAACCCATTTGGGTGGGGTCGGATCAGCAGGCTCCATCCAAGAAGTTTAGTTTATGTTCCAAGTTTATGATATCTTTTTTTTTTTAAGTACATAAATTAATTTCTTAGTACAACTTGTACTTTGAGTATTTCCATTTTATTACTTTCACTCCAATACCGGGCCTAAAGTGTTATTTATTTATTTTGGCAGGAACTCAGTTAGATGGATACCCAGATAAATCAATATCTTACTTAGATTTGCTATTTGAAGGAATTTTAGAGCACTAGTACTTCAACTCGAGTGACCAATTTGAAGTAGTACTTTTCCTTGTAGTGCAGTACTAGTTACTTCAGTCTGTGTACCACCACCTGTCACTAAATAAAGCGCGTGGGGCGAGTCGCCATCACGCGGTCATCCCCGCCACAACACGCGTACACACTGCGCGTGCTCCAGCGGTACATCCGGCTGGTCCGTATCAATCGATCAGAGAGAGGAAGATGGCGGCGGATGGAGTTAGCGGGCAGGATCGATCACCGACAAACTCGATTGGGGTTGTTTTTCCTAACTGACTCAAAACACTCCGTAACACCGCCTGGCACAGCAGTTTAAGTCCAGAGTGAAGAAGCTACAACGAAGAGGTGAGTCAGAAGTCTGTTTACGATAAAATGGCGTTTATACTGCGCTGAAAGACCGCGCTAGCTGCGAAAACAACAAGGGATGAAGACAGGCCCGACTCCCCTGTTCGCCATCTTGTCCCTTTACTGCATGCATGTCAAGGCATGATAAATTAATCCAGGATAACAAAGCTACAAGGATGGAGGAATTGTAATCGATGTATTGCACTGTCAACCTGAGCTGTCAAAACTTTCAGCCAAACTAACATTTTGGTGACATTTCTCGTCATCAAAACGCCTTCGCTGGTGTTTAAAGATATTTCCTGTCTAGCTTAATGTTACTTGCATGGTCCTCCCAAGACCAGCTGCAGTGGCTATTTAGCGACTAGCTTAGTAATTTAATTAGCTAGCTAATACTTTATTTTATTCCTTGCTGTAACCTGTAATATAACCAGTAACGTTATATTAGCTTGCTACGGTTTTAATTTTTATGCTTTTGTTGCTGAAGCACAGTTTTAGTTACAAATCGTCTTAACGATCGAGATGTATCCGTATTTTCGTAGTGCTGCCCTGTGTCAAAGAGTTCATGCACCGCTGTCATTCATCAGCAACAAACCAGACACACTTTCTACATGAAATGTAAAGTATTTGTTTGAGTTTTGTATTAACACAAAGCAATACACATTTCAGTACAAATAGTAATATTATATATGAAATAAAACACGTACAGCGCATTACCTTAAACTCCCCACCATCCTATATGATGTGTGCCTTTTTAAGGTAGAGTTTTGTTTTCTACAGTTATACATTTTTGGCTTAATGTATATTATACTAAAGTATCTGACAAGATTTAACATAAATACATGTCCTTACATTTTCTGTGCTGAGGAACTTTACAAATGTTGGGTAATGTGTTTTTGAAGGATGATATTAGAAAATGCTGACTGAGGCTTTATGTGACTTATGACTTCCACAGAGCGTTCCAGCCTATTCCACCATCCTTAAACCATCAAGACGATGGACTTCCCATGGCACAGTGGGAAGGTTCTGGAGCAGCTGAATCGGCAACGCAAGCAGGGCCTGCTGTGTGACTGCACCTTTGTTGTGGACGGTGTGGACTTTAAAGCCCACAAGGCTGTTCTGGCAGCCTGCAGCGTGTACTTTCGCACCCTCTTCCTGGAACAGAAAGATGTTGTGCATCTGGACATCAGCAACGCAGCAGGTAGGTTCCAGACTGGCTGTTGACATCCATTTCTACCTACTTTTACAGTATAAATTCTATGTTGTATGTTTTTTTTTTTGCTTTTTAGTGCTCTCATTTTGCTAAACATAACAACACTATTTACATTTACTGTTGCTATTTTACTAACAAGATTTATTTTATTACTCATTATGACTGCAGGTTTGGGTCAGGTGCTGGAGTTTATGTACACAGCCAAACTGAGTTTAAATCCACAGAACATAGAAGATGTGCTGGCTGTGGCTAACTTTCTACAAATGCAAGAGATTGTAAATGCTTGCTCTGCATACCAGTCAATGGCAAATCCAGCTCCTTCTCTCATAACACTGGATTTTGCTGTTGGTAAGTGCAATTGTTTTTGTTCTTTCATTGTAAAGCTAAACTTTATTATTTTTTCATAGCTCAATTTTCCAAGTGTTTAACTGGGGCAGTAATTTGATGTTGGTAAAAAAAAAAGGGCAGATGATCTTACAGCGGGGTAAATAAGTATTTGACACATCAGCATTTTTATCAGTAAGGGGATTTCTAAGTGGGCTATTGATGCAA
>JAUYWH010000025.1:6032325-6069553 GCA_034779795.1 Ctenopoma multispine | reverse complement strand
CAATAGCCCACTTAGAAATCCCCTTACTGATAAAAATGCTGATGTGTCAAATACTTATTTCCCCCGCTGTATATTTTATATATTCCACTTTAATTCATTAAAATGAATAGTAGTTGTTTATTACTTTATCTTAAACTGTTAGCCCAATCTTTTAGTCAGTTGCTATGATGTGATGTGAGTATTAAACATGGAGCTGATATCCAGCATTTGCCTACCATATTCCATAAAAAAAACATTTTTGAATTTTTTTCTTCAACAAATCAGAAGAAAAACACGGTAACAGAGAGCAGAGAGAGGAACTGGAGAGTGACCTAGCAGATACAACATCCCAAGCAGAGGAGGATCCACCCAGCATTCTCACTGAAGAAAAAAACTCTACAGAAAATCAGGTCAGTTTAAAGGAGGACATCTCTAGTGAAACACAGCAGACTGTTTCTCAGCCTTGCCCCACCAGACCACATTCAAGCAGAGGACGACCCCCCAAAACGACCCCCAGTTCTGCTCCTAAAAAGATGTCCATAAGTAAGGAGACTGAAAAGGAAGCACGTGATGCACCTGGATTTCAGGACGACCCTTCTGACACAGACTATGCACCCAGTAAGTAGTTATTTATAGAAAGTCCATTTGGCTTGTGTCCTAGAATCTGTTTAAAGTTTTGAAGGCATGATGCTTGTTACAGTGTCTGTTCGAAGTGTTGATCATTTCATTTCAGAAATAAACATTTGTTTACAGAGTCACAGCTGAAATCTGCTGGCACCTCATCCTATATGAGCTCTCGAGGGAGAAGAATAAGAAAACCTCCTCGACGGAACTTCCCACCTGGTCAGTAAGCTCTGGGGGTTTCCGCTGCTTTATGAACCTAAACAATACCTCTGTCTCTTTTTGTTAGGAAATGTGTTTATCATTATCCAGAAACATTCAAGATCTTGCCTGTACATAGTTTTTTTATATAAATCAAATAATATAAATATTCCAGTTCTTGGTCATGAAAAAAGGGATACAATAAAGTCAAGTGTTTTGTCATTCTCATAGACAATGACTCAGAGGATGAAGGCACGTCAAAGACAACAAAAACTGAGAAGACAGTGGAAAAGCCAACACAAGTGGCTGAAGGACAGGAGGATGACTCTGGGGAGACTGGCAATGGGGAAGCTGATGATAAAGATGGGGATGGAGATGGGGATGCAGATGAGGATGGAGATGAGGATGGTGAGGCCAGCCATCAGGAGGAAGGAGTCGATTTGAGCAGTGAGGGAGACGGGAAACAAAGTCAGTCGGGGTCTATGAGCAGCCGATCTGAGTCAAAGTCTTACAGCTCCGTGACACACAAATGTGAGGTGAGAAATCACAGACTGAGAGTCCAAGAGTTATCCGACATGATTAACGGCAGCTTTTCTAATTTATTTCTCACGTCATGTTGAAGAACCTGACATACCTGATAACATATCCAAGAATGGATGTTGGTTATATTTGTATAAATCCTGCCATTAAATTCAATATTTAAATATTTTCTTATTTATAGGACTGTGGAAAGAAATTTACTCACACTGGTAATTTCAAAAGACACATGCGAATTCACACAGGAGAGAAGCCATTCAGCTGTCGGGACTGCAACAAGGCTTTCTCTGACCCTGCAGCCTGTAAAGCCCATGAGAAAACACACAGGTGAATTACTTATTCATCCAGAGACCTTTCACATGCACTCTTTCCTTATGTGGCCCGCATAATAAGCTCTGTCTGGTTTGAGTCTTAAATTGTGGTGTTGTTGCTTCCTAGCCCCCTGAAGCCATATTGTTGCTCTACCTGTGGAAAGAGCTACCGCCAGATCAGCCTTCTGAACCTGCACCGCAAACGTCACACAGGTGAAGCGCGCTACAGCTGTGACATGTGTGGCAAGCTTTTCACCACATCAGGCAACCTGAAGCGCCACCAGCTGGTGCACAGTGGTGAGAAGCCTTATCAATGTGACTACTGCGACAAGGCCTTCTCCGACCCCACCGCCAAGATGCGACATCTTGAGACGCATGACACAGAGAAAGGCAACAGGTGCCCACACTGCGACAAGCGCTTCAACCAGGTACCAGCATGGATCACTTTTTTCATGAAATGTAACTTCAGCAACAACTACCACTTTTTTGGCACACATATATATTGCCAAACATTTTATATTGACTGTGTAGACACCTGATGTGATTGTTATGTATTCTTTTCAGGTGGGAAATTTGAAGGCTCACTTAAAAATCCATATCACAGATGGACCCCTTAAGTGCAAAGAATGCGGCAAACAGTTTACTACTTCAGGTAAGAAAATGAAATATCTAGCTGCTGTAATCTGCTATCGTATGATAGTCATCTGTATAACAGACGTAAAAAGATTACAACAAAAGACACAGTTCAAAGATTTAGATTTTCTTTTTTTACCTTAAGCAATTCCAGCTGTTAGCAGTTATTCTGTATAGTATAAAAAGGTATTTAAATAGCTGTTTTTGCTTAGCGTTGTTTTTACTATTGTGTGATGCTGTCTGCTTTTTAGGAAATCTGAAGCGACACCTGCGGGTTCACAGTGGGGAGAAACCGTATGTCTGTGTGCACTGTCAGAGAGCTTTCAGTGACCCTGGAGCTCTGCAGCGGCATGAACGCATCCACACAGGTATTCCGTTGCCTCATTATTCAGTGTGAAACCTATATTTTTAATGTTATCTACATTCCACCGTGAGACAGTAATTTATGTGTTACAGGAGAGAAGCCCTGTGTCTGTCCTATCTGTAGCAAAGCCTTCACCCAGGCCAGCTCCCTCATCGCTCACGTCCGCCAGCACACAGGAGAGAAGCCCTACGTGTGTGATCGTTGTGGTAAAAGGTAAGCTTGCCACAAGACAGCAGATACAACAGTGATGTAGTAGTTTTCAGACTCACCTACTGTATACGTAGTTGTGAACTGAGCCTTTTTAATATTTTGAAATGAAAGCATGTATATTTGTCTGTCTCTCTGGCCAGGTTTGTGCAGTCCAGTCAACTGGCCAATCACATTCGGCATCATGACAACGTCCGCCCACACAAGTGTCACATGTGCAACAAGGCATTTGTCAATGTGGGAGACCTGTCGAAGCACATCATCATTCACACAGGTACAATTAAAATGTGTGGCAAACGATTACAGACTTACTCTGAGTACTCCAGCTTCCTCCCACAGACCAAAGACATGTAGTTAGGTTAGGTCTTTTAGTGACTCCAAATTGCCTGCAGGTGTGAATGTGAGTGTGTATGGTTGTCTCTCTCTATATGTCAGCATTGTGACTGACTGTTGATCTGTCTAGCCCGCTGGTACAAGTTTCAGCATTCCCACCGTCTTTAACTGGAAAATCAGATAGGATAATGAATGGATAGATGGATGATTACAGAGCTTCAACGTACTGGAAGAAACTGGCTTTCAGCTGATGAGCATTTGAAATCCTTTGCTGACATTCTACATCCAGTTGAACTGATGGACTTCATCTTTTGTTTCTTTATCCTGTTATCTCAGGGGAGAAACCTTACCTGTGTGACAAATGTGGCAGAGGGTTCAACCGGGTGGACAATCTGCGCTCCCACGTCAAGACTGTCCACCATGGCAATGCTGGTATGAAGCGTCTGGTGGTAGCAGGAGCCAGCACAGATGAGGGATCTGATGCATGCACAGGGACGGCCACATCTGACAGCGAGATCAACATAGTTACCGTCAGCACAGATGACATCGTCACCCTAGCAACTGAGGCCCTAGCAGCCAGTGCTGTAGCTCAGCTGACAGGTCAGACAGCATCTTCAACATCAAGTTCAGTGCTATATGGGGGACTGTGCTAGTCTAGTCTTAAAGGTAGAGAAAGTGTCTGCCTCTCAAACCTGGATTGGAAGCTAGTTCCACAGGAGAGGAGCTTGATAGCTAAAGGCTCTGCCTCCCAGTCTACATCTGGAAACTCTAGGAACCACAAGTAGACCAGCACTCTGAGAGCGAAGTGCACTGCTGGGATAATAAGATTCTATGAGGTCTTTAAGATATAATGGGGCCTGATTATTTAGTGATTTATAAGTGAGGAAAAGGATTTTAAACTTCTAGAGTTTACAGGGAGGTAATGGAGAGAAGCTCATGTTGGAGGAAAATGATCTCTTGCTAATTCTAGTCAAAACTCTGGCTGCAACATTCTGGATTAACTGGAGGCTTTCAAGTGAGTTATTGGGACATCCAATCAGTAAGGAATAACAGTAGTCCAGCCTAGAAGTAACAAATGCATGGACTAGTGTCTCAACATCACTTTAAGACAGGATGTTTCTAATTTTAGAAATATTCCTCAGGTGGAAGTTCTAGATATAGGTAGGTAGGCCTTTTATATAGGAGGTAAAGGAGATATCCTGGTCAAAAGATAACTCCAAGATTCCTCACAGCAGCACCCGAGGCCAGAGCTATATGATCTAGAGTAGCAATCTGACCCAGATGTCTCTAGGTTTTTTTAGGTCCAAATAGAATAAGCTCTGTCTTGTCTGAATTATGAAGTATGAGTATAAAGAGTTTAGACAGTGTTAAGTGTTTGCCTTGTGTCATGTGTCTGTTTACAGTAGTTCCAGTGGCTGCTTCAGTGTCTGCAGATGAAACAGAGGCTCTGAAAGCTGAAATCACTAAGGCAGTAGAAAAGGTTCAAGAAGCAGGTATAACTACAAGGAACTCACTATATAAACTCAAACACAATAAAAAAACATACATATAATTGTTAAACTTGCTTGTTACACATTTAATTTGTAGGGTGAAAATGTGCTGTTTACATAATGTTTACATGTGCGTGTATTTACCATCTAAATTCCACATAAAGCATAGAATAAAAACAATAAATAAATTACACATTTCTGTGATGGTGATGCCTTTACCAAATTAGTTTATAAACAAAATTGTGTAAAATATCAGATATTAATTAAGGGTTCCAAAAGCTTTATTAATCCCAGAGGGAAATTATTTTGCCATGTCACAGCTGCTCTCAGTTCAAAAGGAAAGAAAGAAAAAGCATAACCAAAAGATTAAAAAAAACACAAAAAAAAACATGTAAACATGTCTAATTTTAAAGTACGAGAAATGTAAATAAATTAATTTGGTTATCAACTCTTCTTCTATTCCCAGACCCTAACACCCAGATCTTATACGCTTGTGATTCATGTGGTGATAAATTCTTGGATGCAAGCTCTCTAGCCCAGCACGTACGCATCCATACAGCGCAGGCCTTGGTAATGTTTCAAGCAGATTCCGACTTCTACCAGTACACCACAACCACCACCCCTGAGGGGGATGCCGCCACAACATGGCAACCCACAGCTGAACAGGTCATCCAAGAAGGGGAACTGATCTTCCGTGCCCAGGACGGAGATGGAGAAGCCGGAGGAGGGATGGTGGAAGAGACAGAAGAACAGGAAGAAGGGCCAGGAGTTGTGATTCATGAGGATGGGGGAGAGGCAGGGGAGGTGGAAACTCACACTCAGTTGCAAACAGAGGGAAAAGATGAAGCTGCCGACATGGGGGAGAAAGAAGAGGAGATGGAGTGTGAGAGTCGAGGAGCAGATTTGTGAATAAAATGTTGTTTGTGAGGAGAAATGTAATTTATACAGGAGAAGGAAATACAAGAATGGAAGTTGATAAGATCTGAGATCATGTAATTTAGTAAATATTGTTGAAAATTCAGAGATGGTTATACTATTTTGTATAGTTCTTTTTAAACTTGAATGCAGGACTGTATAAAACATTTAGACCACAATTCAGTCTTACTTTAAATTAAGAACTCTGTTATTTTTCCATTTCACTAAGATGAGATATGTACATTTTCCTCAAAAAGTCAAGATATTTTATTGTACTTAGTTGAAGTATTTTTGTGCTAAGCATATTATATATAGATTATTTACATGAAGATTAAGGAGTACTAAAGATTTAAATGGGAGGTAAGTATTACCTCCTGTTTTTTTTAAAGTGAGATGTCAGTTGTTCATGTTCTGGCAAACATTGTAAATGCTTTGCATGTATAATATTTGAATGTTTATGTGTTCTCTAAGAAAGTCTTAATACCTATGATAAAAGAAAATCTGTGGTCAACAGTTATCCATTTTACCTTGATGACATTACTGTCACTTGGTTTTATAAGATGATCTTGTCTTTTTATGTTAACAAGTGCAATATGCTCTATTAAATGTTGGTAACATGATAACATCACTGGAAGTCATAACATCAATAAAGAATAATCACAGTCTGACCAGCCCTGTGTTGTGCTTTTATTTTTATAAAAGCAATATGTTGTTTTCTTAAAGTTTGTAAATTAGAAATTATTTAAATACTCGGCTCATGATAATGGCACGTAACCATTGTTTATTAAATAAATACAGTAGATTTAATTACATACTATGTATTTTTCTCGCTTGTGATGAATCTTTCATCCTATTGGTGGATACCTGAATGAAAGACGCGTTCTACTCTGTGATTGGCTGGCTCTCGGGGTCAAAGTTTAAGTCTACTGCTAACGCTGACGTCGACTTCTGCAGCAAAATGGCGGCGTTGACAGCAGTCATGCAGAAGAGCCGGTCGGGTTATTCATCATCGTCCATAAAACTGGCCAGAACGATGAACCAGAGAAGGTTCAGACTTTTGGACAACAATCTGCTTTTATTCTTTTCGTTAGCCTCCATGGTGCATTGTGCCCTGGCTGACAGTAAAACGTTGGTTCTGCTGGACAACCTCAACATCAGAGACACCCATTCAGTATTCTTCCGCAGTCTGGCAGGTCAGTAAAAGTGTTGCTTTTTATTCATATTTTTGTAACTGTTAAAGATTTATAGATGTTCTATTGATAACCGGTTGCTGGCAGTGCATATGGGACACTTAGGACTTGTAGTTGTAGACTTGAGCTTCATGCAGCCTAGCAGGTCTACTAACGCTAGCTTAGCTATATTGTGTTCGCTGTGTGTCACCAAACTTCATGCGAGCATTGTGCAGTTTAATGTATTTGAACTAAATAATGGTTTTGTACGTGCTTCTTAATATGAAATTACACTGTATTTAATTGATCGGTTTTACTTAATTACGGCGTACTTATCATACACCAAATTAAAAGGTTGAATAACACCTTTTAATTTGAAACTATTTTGCAGTCATCTTGAAATAAAAATGTCTGGTGCAGTTGATCGAACATACATCATAAAAACTTAATTTGAATATAAATAATGTGAAACATGATATTACTCTATTTTCTTGAATTAACCATTCATTTGCTAATATGCTATATACATATATGCCCATGCATCTCCACCCTAAGATCTCTGAGAGTACAGTACATTTTATTACCTTGTGTTGTGAGTTGTAGTGCTGATGTCCACATTCCCTTTTAAACTTATTGCTATAAAAAAGGGAAAACTATTAAGGAAGGTTTGTACAGAGGAATGTGTCCTGTTTCTTCATACTTTTAGCAGGTGTCTCTGTTTAGTGTCACTGACGATGTATCTCTCTTTTTCAGATCGTGGCTTTGACCTCACATTCAAGACAGCTGATGATCCCTCCCTATCCCTGATCAAATATGGCCAGTTCCTGTATGACCATTTAATCATCTTTTCACCATCAGTTGAAGGTGAGTTTCTTAAATAGCAGTGGATTTTATAGCGTCTGTTTGCCATGTTGAAACAATCTGAGGAAAAAATCTTTTTTGGGGGGGGGTCATCTGCAGACTTTGGAGGAAATATTAATGTGGAGACTATTACATCTTTCATTGATGGTGGAGGCAATGTCCTGGTTGCTGCCAGTTCAGATATTGGTAAGTTGGTTTCTAACAGTTTTTGTCAAAATTTTATGTCAGCTAATATATTTGAATATGATAAAAAAATCATGCCTTTTTGCTGTTACACAGGTGACCCTCTGAGGGAGCTGGGGAGCGAGTGTGGCATTGAGTTTGACGAGGAGAAGACTGCTGTCATTGACCATCACAACTATGATGTGTCTGATCCTGGAGAGGTAACTAGTTTTTTTTTTTTTTTGAGAAAACAAGTGTATTTACTTTGTTCCACAAATCCAGTCTTTTTATTTGACATTTCTTGTTTCCAGCACACCCTGATTGTGGCTGACCCTGCAAACCTGCTGAAAGCTCCCACTATTGTTGGAAAACCCACAAACAAACCTGTTTTATTCAAAGGGGTTGGGTAAGTATAACTGTGTGCAGTTTAAATATAGTTAAGATTTTCTCTTTACCACATGAAGTATTAAATAATAATAATTTGAATCAAAATTTGAGAGGTTTCTGGAAATAGTAAATCAGTTGCTTTAATGAATATTATTGTTCTTAGTCACTTGTCTTAGTTTCAAACTAAACTCTAACTATAATATAAATTATAATACTTAATTATAACTATATTAGATCAAACAAATCCCTTATTATTTACTTTAATAGCACATATCTATCTAAACATCACAGTATCTTTTGCTTTGCTGTAGCAGAGATGTCTGTAGTAGGAGACAGCATTTGATTTATATGTCTTGTGCTTCTTACCACAATGCAAACAATTTTCTAAGTATGCCATGTCTCCTTTTTTTTTAGCATGGTGGCAGATCCAGACAACCCTCTTGTCCTGGACATCCTTACCGGCTCTTCCACTTCTTACTCCTTTTTCCCTGACAGGCCAATCTCTCAGGTAACATCACAGAAATATTGACATAATGTCATATTTAGAAAAGTATCCATAAATTATAATGATCTGGTTTTGAGTTTCATTAGTTGTGTCACTGTAATTACATAACAACATAAGCAAGTTAACTTTTAACTTAATTTTGATTCTGTTTTATTCTCCCCATAAAGTTCGGAAATTGAAGTGTCTAGGTGGAACATAATAAGTCATAAATGGCATTATATCTTTTCTATTAGAAATAAGCTAAAGAAGATTTAACATATACATAGATTATTTCTAACTAATAGCTATGTTTTACTTCTCAAGTATCCCCATGCTGTTGGCAAGAACACCCTGCTGATTGCTGGCCTCCAGGCCAGAAACAATGCCAGAGTGGTTTTCAGTGGCTCACTTGACTTCTTCAGCGATGCCTTCTTCAACTCTGCCGTGCAGAAGGCCACGCTAGGGTCCCAAAGGTAGGTCCACTCTTCATCACATCATTATAATAATATGTGAAATTGTGATGACAGTCCACCATTTGTTAAGGTAGTTGTGATTGGTATATTGATATGTTTATTTATGTTTTTTGTATTAGTATATTTTGAGAATTTAGACAGTATCATGTTCAAATGGAAACCAAAGGAGGATGGAGTGGAAATGATTTGTATGGATACAAAAAAGAAATCACTTATAATGTGCTGTACATTTTTGTCATCAAACTTTCTGGACAAAACTAACATTCAGGGATTCACCTACTAACAGTCTCTCAGTCTACTGTGATTGAAGCCCTCCTTTCTTGTTGTGTTTTTTGTTAGGTTCGAGCAGACTGGGAACAGGGAGCTGGCTGACGCTTTGTCTCGATGGGTGTTCAAAGAGGCTGGAGTCCTCAGGGTGGGAGCTGTCACCCATCACCCTGTGGGAGAAGTCACTCCTCCTGCAGCATACACCATCACTGACCTTGTGGTAAGTTTAAATTTGCAGTGACATATGTGAACAATCATCACACTGAAGATGTGTTTTAATCCTGAATGCAAAGCTGTGTATTACTCAGATATCTCAACCACTATAATCTTTCCTTTGCAGGAGTACAGCATTGTCATTGAGATGTTGTCTGAGGGCCGCTGGGTCCCTTTTGATGGAGATGATATTCAGCTTGAGTTTGTGAGGATCGACCCCTTCGTCAGGACTTATCTTAAGAAAAATGGTATGTTGCTGTGCTTATGAAATATAAATGTTAATTCATTTAAATTCATTCTTACAACATGAAAATCTTGCATCCCTATGATTTGGCAAATTTTTGTTGCAGGCACATTTGACGTCATAAACTGTATCCACTATGAATTTTGTGTTTTTATCTCTACCAGGAGGTAAATACAGTGTCCAGTTCAAGTTGCCTGATGTGTATGGAGTCTTCCAGTTCAAGGTGGACTACAACCGACTGGGATACACACATCTCTATTCCACCACTCAGGCAAGTTAATGAGACAGTTTCTTTACTTAAACATACCCAAATCAACAGTGTGGTTACAGTTTTAAATTTTAAAGGAAAAATGACCAAATAAAATAACTTAATAGAGACTTAACATATTTGTTTACATTAGTTAATTAAATGGAAATGGGGAAATGGAAAAATAATGTACGGCTACATTTCTTTACCACAGGTGTCAGTGCGTCCCCTGCAGCACACTCAGTACGAGCGCTTCATCCCTTCAGCCTTCCCGTACTATGCCAGCGTCTTCTCCATGATGACTGGACTCTTTGTGTTCAGCATAGTCTTCCTGCACATGAAAGAAAAGGAGAAGTCAGACTAATTCAGACAAATAACAACGAAGGGGAAAATGAGATTGTAAAATTGAACTTGTGGTGTGAAGAGTTGAAATTGAATGTCTTGAAACTTCACACAGGGACTTGGACTGCAGTCCGTTATAGAAATGCTGTTTGGATATTGAAGCATCAACTATTCGGCATCTGGAGGCCAAAAGGGGTGCTGACGCTAATGAAATGCAGTGATTGGGTTTATCTTTTTCTACTTTAAAATCTCTCAATGGCCTGTGTATGTTCTGTTAGTGTTTTGTATAAAGTTGCTTTACATTTGATAGTTATCTCTTCGGTGGAGCACTTGCCTTGGAATATGAGAGAAATCCTTCATACAATTTGGCCCATATTTTCTCAATCAGGAAAGATTTTTGTGGTAACTACATGCACTGAATATTTCAACTGTCGACTTTTAATGTGTTTCCAAAACGTTGGAGTCATCGTTATAATAAATTGCTGACATTCCACTAAATAGAAATCACTGTTGTTTCTGTGACATGACATTTGTTGTTATATGATTACCACAACGCATTAAAATCTTTATCCTGACTCTGGAAATCTATTGTTTCATTGATCTATTTTTAGGTCAAACTCTGTTTTAAACTATAAATATTTAAATCTGTAGCTGGTTTCCAAAGCAACAACATTAATTATATTAGATTTCAACTTCTGATAAATTCTAGTCAGTCCGCCTGTGCTGTGAGCCAGTGTGTACAAATGAGAGTACAACTTACAAACTAAATTTAGTTATGAGTGATCTTTCTCAAAACATGACATCTGATATGTCAATTTACGAATTTAGCTAGGATAATTCAAAGTAAAGTCTACTATATTTAAAACCAAAACTGTAGCCTTTGCACATGTGATTTTATTGGACAAATTCGTTTCATTAAAAATAAATAGAAACCTAAAGTTGATTAGGAAAAATAATCTCTCACTCCTTTTTTCAATTGAAAGCTAACCACCTTGGTCAGACTTTATTTCTATCTTTATAAAAATAATTAATTTCTGTTAAACATAAAACGTTGTATCTAGTGAAGGCGCCGCTATAGTTTTAACTACTTTATACTGGTGGTTCCTAACATACTAGGTAGTTTTGTAATAAAATATATAATTTAGATTTTGAAGTAATCATTTCCTTTAATCTGTACACTAATTTAACTT
Organism: Ctenopoma multispine; assembly: GCA_034779795.1. Classification (NCBI taxonomy): domain Eukaryota; kingdom Metazoa; phylum Chordata; class Actinopteri; order Anabantiformes; family Anabantidae; genus Ctenopoma; species Ctenopoma multispine. The sequence goes on along the minus strand of JAUYWH010000025.1, from coordinate 6,057,923 downwards.
AATGACCTGAATACTATATATTTCTGCAGAAACATGAGAAGCATGTTGAACAAATCTGGGTTACACCTGTACATCTCACACACTTAGTACTTCAACTTCAGTAAACAATTTGAGGTGATTCTTGTAGTGGAGTATGTTAGCGTAAAATAAATGAATACAATCAAATAAATAAATGGATTAAGTAATTGTTGTAGTTGAGTAGGTGTACTTATTTATCCTACATTCCTCCATCGGTATTTTGTTCATGTGTCTTTATTTTTAATTGGCTATTTTGACTTTTATTTATCCAATACGACAACGCTTTAATGAAGCACATTGATGACGTAACCACCGAGTGGGCGGTTCCGACTCGGCAGTTAGCTAGGTTAGTAGCACAAGTAACTAGAAGCCGTTACTTTAATGTAACTAATTAGCCACGCCGGCAAACTCACTAAAATATATTTTAAACTATCTGATGTTAGCTAACAGGAGCGATGAAACTGCGAATGTGATCATTAAAGTTGTTGCTGTAAGTTATCCATGGTTCCAAACGTTAGCGCTATGTCTTCGGCCGAATGAGTAACGGTAACGTTAAGAAAAGTCTGTTGGCTAGCTAACTACAGCTAAGGCGAAGCTAGCTAAGATAGCCACAGATTTTGGCTAACCGGATCCGGTGAACGAGGCTGAGATATCACGCTGTTTGCTTAGTATTAACATGACGGCGAATTAGCGGTGCTGTCACATTCACTCTGTAACGTTACTGACAACCGCCGTGTTATCTTTAGTTAGTTTCAGACTCCATAATGTCATGTTAGCTAACTCTTGCTAAAGACGAACGGTGTTAGCGTTAGCAAAACAAGAGCGGTGCCTCGGGAGTCAGCTGACAGCCTGCTGTAAGCTGCCAATAGACCAGTGATGGATCAACTCAAAGTAAAGGATCGTATATTGGAAAACATATCGCTGTCTGTCAAGAAGGTAAGCGGTGATCGTGTGATTAAATATCACACAAGTAATTTACACATGTTTGGGATATCCTTATTGTAGCTAACGTTAGGTCATCCTCTGTCTGCCTAAAAGGGCAACTTTAAAGTCGAGACACAATACCAGCTTGCTGGGATAAAAGGCCGTTGTCCTCACTGTAATTATAACCTGATCCCAACAATTTCTCAATCCGCATTTATGTTTTACAGCTACAGCACTTCAACTGTCATGTTCTAGTTTATCTTTTTGATAATGAACAATAGTGGAACCAAGCTCACTGTGTTTGCTTACTGCGGCATGTGTTATATACACACACCTACAACCATGTCACTTAGACGTTTGCCACCCGAGGGTTAACTAATCTATCTTTGCTTCTAATTTCCATATAGATTATGAAACCTCTTATCTTATTTGCCTAGCTATATCTTCTGTTTGAAACTACCTTTCTCATAACCTGACAGACAACATTGCATCTCCCTCCTCCTCTCCTGGAATGTTTTGACTTTCCAAACTCTAAACTGAAGTTTTAATTTCTATGGCCCTATGTTGTCTGTCTCTTTCTCAGTTATTTTGCATTAGGAGCCTTATAAAGACCCACTGTGCTTAAGTCAGTGATCCCAGTACTATGTTTTACTTCCTTACTTAAAATCTTTTGATACATTTAGTCCAATTACCCCATTTATGTTTGTGTATTATGACATCATAAGAACTGTGAAAGCACTGAAATGTTATGCCTCAGGCTTACACAGTAGCGTATGGCACTCATTTCAGACAAGTATTGCAAACAAACAGGATGTTGCGGGATACAAATTTCCTTCCATGGTTCACAGTACTCAAATCCAATCCAACCTACATTAAGGCTGATCGTTCCTAAGGGTGTCAGTACTCCCCATGAAGCTTAAGTTCAAGTGGAGTGTCCAGACCACTGCAGGACAGTGGCTCACTTTGACACACATTTAGCATCATCTGCATTGGCTGCTGGCACCTAAGTGCTAAATGGCTCTAGTCCAATAAGATAGATACATTGTAGTGCATACAGAAAGTAAAGACTTAAGGTTATGGTAGTTGTGTTGTTACTGTTGCTCTGTATGTTAGCACTGGGTTTGAAAGGCAACTATACTTACTTCTTGCCTTCAGTCTGGTCTTTAGCAGTAAAACAGTAAGACAAGGAGAGCCTACACACTGGAATCACAGCAGTAAAACACATACTCAGTTAGAATTAGGCCAGGAACATTCCACTTCTTGGCCTCAACTTCCTCTGTTACTTTGTATCTTGTAATGTATGGTCATTGTTCTGCTGTGCTAAACCCTTAGGACTGTTTCTAAAAAGGACACAGATCCAACAGTGTTTACCCCATATTGCTGTGAATGCCATTACACACCATGTGTTTGCTCATACTATACATGTAGTTATTGTTCTTTTTTATATTGAGTGTGCTGAAATTTAGAAAGCAAAACAATGAAATTACTTTATTACTTACAGCTTAACAAGTGATCATAGCCCCAAAAAGTACTTGCATGCTTTAAAAAGCTCTTAAACCAACTTCCTTTAAGAGCAATTTAGTATGCCAAAATTGCTGAACAGCTGTGCACAAATACACATGCATGCTCTGCTCAAATAACGTGCCACAGCTGATTTCACATTTTCCACTGCAAATAAAAAAACATTCCTCTGCAGATCCATGCATGTAAACTAGTCAGTCATGAGTAAATACTTGAAAACATCTCAATTCAACAACTGTATACTCTTGTGATAATTTTTCAAATAGTCAGTGAGAAATTACGTCTATCTACAGTTGCAGAGTTACTTTGCGGCCTGTGAAGATGAGACTCCAGCTATTCGGAATCATGACCGGGTCCTGCAGCGCCTCTGTGAACACCTTGACCATGCTCTGCTGTATGGGTAAGAGGCTTACTGAATGTCAATTGCACAATGGAAAGAAGAAAGGTGCATAGTTTGAATAGTGATCAGATTTATTTGTATAAATCCTACTTACTGTTCAGGCAATGTTGGCAGTTTTTAGACTGAAGCAGACTCAAGATATATTGATCATGACCACTGAATATTACTATTAAATTGTGTAAACTTTTCATCGTGTCATCACTCCACTCCTGTGGCCTTGATGGGTATCAAACATGGGGTTCTACAAATTGTTCTGTACATTGCAGGCTGCAGGACATTTCATCAGGCTACTGGGTTCTCGTCCTTCACTTCACCAGGCGAGAGGCTGTTCGCCAGATAGATGAGCTTCAGCATATAGCAACCAACCTTGGTCGAAGTGAGACGTCTTTCTTACAAGTCAAACACACTCATATGCATATTTCTTAATGAGTAAAGCATCTGTCAACATTCACTGGGATATATGCACAAGAAACCCTTCTCTTTTGTGCGCAGGTCGTGCATGGTTATACCTGGCATTGAGTGAGAGCTCTTTAGAGAGCTACCTGCGCCTCTTCCAGGAGAACCAAGGATTATTACAAAAGTATTATTTCAAGTAAGTCATCCAGTTATCCTGATCTTGATTAACTGGTGGAAAGCAAATACTCAGACTCAGATGGAAAATTTAGTGCATTCCAGGATTTGCTGGCTTTGGTTTTTATGCATTATTTTAAACACTGTTCACATATTTTTGTGAAAAGTAAATATCACACTCACACAAAGTTAACTGATTTCTTTTCTCTGCCAGGAATGCACTAGTCTGCAGCCATGACCACCTCACTCTTTTCCTCACACTGGTGTCCGGTCTGGAGTTCATTCGCTTTGATCTGGAGCTGGTTAGCATATTATTATATTCCGATACCAATAGAAATTCAGCTGGTAAATGTTAGTAGTCTGTCTGTAATGTTGCTTTTGTGTTCTACCGGTTCAGGATGTGCCCTATTTGGATGTGGCCCCGTACATGCCAGAATACTACAAACCCCAGAACCTGTTGGACTTTGAGGAAAGACTCCCCAGTTCAGACAGCTTGTCCCTGCACTCATTCACCTCCCTCACCTCCACCAACTTGGAGTGGGATGACAGTGCCATAGCCCCCTCTAGTGAAGGTAGCGTATAGTAACCTTCCCAATTTTCTCTGCTGCTTCACTTTATCGGCTGTGATTGTCTAGTTTTACAAGAGGCACATACAGACTTAACTAGTTTGACAGTAATTTGCATTTATATTATATTATTGTATTGATTGTTGTTGTTTTTTGCTGCTGAGTAACTATGTAGGACAGGCCTTTATTACTGGTTTCTACTGGGTGGCTCTGTTGTAGTACACACTTGTGCTTTGACACAAATTTATACAGCGTTGTCATGCTAATGGTATGTGGAAGCAGGAGTTGGACTGTGAGTCACTGATACCAAAATGCATTTTGTGAAATGGATTACTTGGTGTGCAGAGGCTGACGATTACAGAATGTTCTCATTTAGGTGATTGCAGCGCTCAGTAAATGCTTTCCTCATCACTCTCCACAAGTACTGACTCAAGTTATCCTGTTTTAGTTCCCACTTGTGTATTTTTCTCCCAATCAATATTTCATAGATCATATGTCATGTTTTTTTCTGTTTCTGTGGCTTCATTTCAGTCTTCTCACTCCTGTCTCCAGTCCATTTATCTAATGTTGAATGTTATCCCTCCTTTTTTTTAGATTATGATTTCGGTGACATCTTCCCTGTGTTGCAGTCATTGCCAAGTGCAGACTGGGAAGGTGGGACATTGGTCAACACCCTCACCCCCCCCTTCCCGCCACTCCCTCTTTCTCTCTTTTCTATCTGGCATGACCATCCCACTGTGTATACTTTTAATGCATGTTAGGTGCTCCAGCCAGTACTGAAACATGTTGATATGTAAAAGTTGAGAAATACTGGTCATCAGGGGGCGTGACACTTTTGAGAATGGATTTACTTAAAAGGCACATGGGTTGGGATGTTGTACTTGTAGTTGAAATAAAATGCGACAATGCACCTGTGTTTTTAGAAAACACACATAAAGACAGCTTCATTATGATGTATAATTTGACTGGTAAGTTTGATTCTCCAGGGAAGGGAACTGTTACCTGTCGTGTTCTGCATGTGTTACTTATTTTGGGAATGATCCTAATGCTCTCTCTGCCTTTTTATTGACCACAGCAAGATAAATGCCTGACATAACTGGTACTCACTTGGTGCAGTCTGTCTTCAGTACAATGTTTGTCTCATGTAGTGCATTTTGTCCTTTTTTATTGTAATGTCCTCTCTTCTGATACGTGGCACAAGCCTAGGTTTAGCTCGAATATATGACAAACCCCATTTGTCATATATTCTTTGCTTGATTCGGAGCTAAAACACTGTGCACAAATGTTTTAGTGAGGAATCATTAAAGTCCTTCTTTCAGGGATTGGACAAATTGCTGGATGCTGTTAGATGACTAAGCATTACAGTACCTTTCACTGGATCAATTTGTTCTTAACTTGGCTGACGTTGGATTTTTCTTTGCAGATCTGATAAAGAAATACCTGTTAATAAAATGAGCTAATAAATTTCTAGGTCTCTAGCAATGTTAGCAAGTCATAAATTTCAATAATAAAAAAACATCTTAATATGAAATTTGCTGTTCAAACACCACAGTAATAACATTTGACCTAGATCTGTGCCACTGTAACACAGCTGCTGCCTGTGTACTTACCTGTTGTCTTACGCATTGTGTTATGTGCTTTTCTGACCCTGCCAAAGAAATCCAAAAGAACGCCGTGGCTCCCAACATTTATTTATGTACAGTGCTGATGAAGGAATACACTAGGTTTTGGTGAAATTGTCTCTTATGTTGAATTTTTAATACTTATGGTAAACAAAGTTGTCCAGAAAATGCATGAATAGAAAGAACTCTCCTGTAAATTACTGATGTCTAAATTTGCCAATCAAATTACCAGTGAGACAGTGCCAACATTCCAGTGTATTTCTTCACTATACATAAGTAAATGTGGACAGCTGTTTTTTTTTTTTCCATAAACTCACAGTGAGTTCATGTGGTTTTTCATGGTAGAGGGTGACCTGACTGACCAGGCTAGCTGCCCGCGATCCAGTGGGTCTGATCCCCAAACAGTCATCAGTGACACGGTGGTCCTTTCTTCTGGAACAGTCAAAGTGAAAGTACCAGCCCATCTCTCTCCACACAGCCCCACATTCAGACACAACCCCTTCAACGAGGACTCCGACACCAACACTACTAACACTTCAGCTGATGTCACACCAGTTCATTTGGCCAGCCACCACAATGCCACCACCAATGGGGATGACACAGAGAGCACGAATAATGATCTGGAGGTCATCAGGTACAGCAGCTACAGCTGCAGTATTAAGGTTGCATGCTGTGCATAATGTTTTTATAATATTATTTAAAGTAAAGAAAACACAGCTAAATCATTGTGTTATTTCAGGATGGCTAGAAGAAGGAAACCAGCCAAGAAGCGACGTGGAAAAGGCTCCACAGATTCCAGCAGCAGCATTCATAACTCTGTCTCTTCTGAGCACATGGAAATGGACAGCAGCCTCCTGGCCTCTGATGATGTGGATTCATTAAACTGTACTGTAATTCAGCTGGATGGTGATGAAGGAGAATTAAGGAGAAGCAGGGTGGGATCAGGGGTTGTGGAGGAAGGAGATGAGGATGGAGTGGATGGCCTCTTACGTCTGCCAGAGATGACTGACACCTCCATGGACAATGTGGGGAAACCACTGTCTGTTGTTATGGACAAGCTCAATGGGGCTTTGGATAGGGAGGAGGCTTGGCAGCACCCGGAGGAGCAGAAAAATAAAGAAAGCTGTAACCAGGGCCCCCAGCCCCCTGCACAGCAGCCCTTTCGAGAGGACTCAGGGGGTGAGCCACCTGACCCATCCCAGGGAGACATGCCTTGTTCCACTCTGGCAGCAGGCCTCAACTTACTGCAGGCCTCTCCTGCGGCCACAGACTTATGCTGCTTTACCTCCAACAGTCCAGACTCTGCTCCCACAGGTTGTGGCCACTATGACATTACAGAGTATAGCCAGTCACAGACTGTTTCAGGTGGCCTTAAAGATGAAGGAGAGGCAAAAGCGCCAGAAGGACAGGAGCCCAACATAAAGAAAGAGGTGGAAGATATACAAGGAGATAGAACAGCCAAGAATACATTTAGTGAGGAAGCAGAACAACAACAAGAGGAGAAGCTTAGTCCCTCAGAAACGTCTCACCCTGCAGAGTTTAAGTATGAGGTTTCTAGAGAGTAATTTGTTTGTTGTTGTTTTGTTGCTTACTTTGTGTATAATATTCATCTCCTTGGATGTTTCAGGGTGGACAACAATCACTTGCTTCTTCTCATGATCCATGTATTCAGAGAAAATGAGGAGCAGCTATTCAAGGTAAAGGCGGAGAAAGTTATTATTCTTTAATTCAGTTACTTTCTTGTTAAAAAATCTGAATGCCTGTGACAGTTGTTTAATGGCACAACTGTAACTGTAACAACTGAAATAAAGTCCTTGAATTTTGAATTACAGCTGAGTGACAGTGATAGTGCAGTGATGGCAGTGTCTTTAACAGACCAGTTTTGAAAAGTAAAGTGTGCTTTGGTATTGTTCAACTCAGAGCTGTTTTGACACTGAAGAAGTGGTTTTGGAGACTATTGCTCAGTGGATGTGTTGAAAGCGAGTTTGTGAAATGCCTTTCCACTGTGCCTACTCAGGCTGTAGTAATTTGTCTGTCTGGTATTAAGCTTTTTCATTCACACATTATTATACATAGTATTTTATTACAAACAAAAAATTGCAGATTTAGGGAGCATGGGTTACAATTTAACATTTATTTAAATTGTAATTTATTGCTGGTATATGCAGTTTATTCTTAAGTCAGCATCTCCATGTGTGTGACAACCATTCCATGTCAGTGTCTGTTAAGTTCTTACACAAGCACACCTCATTCTGCTTTTTTAAATACTGATTAGGTGATCATCTGAATCAAATCTTTGCTATCCAGAACACTACAGACAGAAAGGTTTAATATGGAGGTTTTAACATTATCTCTGCGTTTTTAGATGGTGAGGATGAGTACAGGTCATATGGAGGGGGACCTGCAGCCTCTTTACCTGCTGCTTACTGACTGTTACATCTACCTGCTAAGAAAGGGTAGGTGACTAAAAATCAGCATGCATTAGCTTTGTTTGGTAATAAGGGGTAAAACATACTGGTAATGGAAACAGGACTCGCAATACATGTTTTACATGGGGAAAACAAGACGTTATCTCCTAAATATCCTAAATTTAGGGAATAAAGTAGCAGGTCAGTTTTAAAGTTGTTCTGTATGATCCGTGCAATGTCCCAGGATTTAGGAACAAATCTATATATAGTTTTTCTGTTGGCAGAAAATAAATCAATTAATGTGTTTTTGTCCAGGTGCAGCAGAGAAACCATACACAGTAGAAGATGCTGTTTCTTACAATGAGCTGGACTATCTTTCAGTAAGTTTCCTGTCCAACATTTTCTGTCATTTGTCCATGTCTTCATCTGCTGTTCTTGAAAATATTCTTTTGCAGTGCTCCACTTCCGCAGCTGTGACATCATGGTCCTCATTGCAATCCATAAGTTAGTTACATGATATTCCTGGTCCTCGTAAACTGATTGAATGATTTTGCAGCTGTGTTAATGGAGCACAATATAGGTTTTGTGTCTCACAAAGCAGCTGTAATGTTGTTTTCCCTGAGGTGGGCCTTGACCAGCAGACAGTGACAGTGGTTTGCACCAACAGACGAAGAAAATTCCTACTGGACACAGCTGATGCCTCACTGACTTTGTGAGTGAACCTGAACTAAAATAATTCTGCAAAGAAGAGTAGGCCAATATTCCCCAGCAGCAATGTAAAAGACTCATTGCCAGCTATTGCAAACACTTGATTGCAGTTGTTGCCACCAAGGGTGGCACAACTAGTTATTAAGTTTAGGTTGTAATTACTTTTTCATTTATGGCCAGGCAGCTTTTTTCCCTTAATAATTAGAATAGCCATTCAATAACTGCATTTAGCATTTACTTGATTGATGATCCAATACCTTTTCACAGCCCTGTAGATTCAACCATGAATTTAGTCTGTTACAACCATAATAGTTCAATTAGTATTTCTGTACTAATTTGGCACAGGACTGTTGACTTTATTGAGCAATACAGGACAAACAATAGATATCATCCTTGTCCTCATCCAGTCCATCATTCTTCTTAAATACAGATGGTTCCTATCTGTTCTCAAGTCAGCCTTGGTGAAGGGTTGTCGTGAGCCTCCTTACCCCTCTGTTCTGACTGACGCCACCATGGAAAAACTGGCCCTTACAAAGTTTGTTTCTCAGGAGTCTCACTGTGAGGTAAAGAAATATTAACTTATATACATATAATAGCATATGGAGAGAAAACCAACATACGTGTGACATTTATTTTTCAGACTGCTTTCACTATCCATTACATTAGATAATCCAGTAAATCAAACTTTTTTATCCCAACTTACAGCTGACAGCTGCCCTTCATTATATTTTATTGGGTCAAAGATTATTACAATTTACACAAGATACATTACATTTTATTGTATTTGTATACATATAAAAATTGCAACATAATACAGTGCAGACTTTAATTATGTTGTTATTCTGTTTAGTTATGTTAAATGTTAAACATTGTAAAACATTTTATTCAAGTGTCTTTAATTTTTTTTTAATTTTATAAATAAATTGAATAACTGGCCGCCAGAAAGGTAGAAAATATGTAGTATACAATATACACTAATCTAAAACACTGCAGTATGTTTTTTGAAAATGTCTAGCAGTAATGTCAGCAGTAAATAATTTGAAGTAAACTATTCAAAACACTGCTGTGGCATATTTAGCTTTGAATAATAACTGCTTTCTTATCTGCTAAGCAAGTAAAAAAAATACTCACTTTGTGTAACATTGTGGTATTTCTGTTGCAGTACATCCGTTATATTATTTGGCTGATGTTCAATGCAACTATAAGCTAATACTTGTTTTTTTAGGTATATGAAGTATCTATCAAACTTTATTCACTGGTCCACTGGGAGGATCCTATGGACATGACTTTATCACCCCAAGGTTGCCCACCAAACTTTGGATTAACTTCCAGCACCAAGGAAGGATCTCTGCAGTACCGGGCTGGAACCACCTACTTGGGCAAAGAGTTGTGGAAAACCTGCTACCTTGTCCTCTGGTATGGGCAGGTCATTGGAGATCTGTGTATTCTGTTACATATTTATGAAGTTAATGTAAATAATCTTTTTCTCTTTCTTGCAGCAATGGGATACTGTACCTGTATGCAGAAAGAACTGATGTGACGCCTTTGATGTCAGTCACTATGGGGTAAGCTTCTTTTGTTCAAGTGTCGCAATAAGTCAGTAAGCTACGTCCACGCCAGAACCACAAAACTGAAGCAAACACATTGAGCGTTTTTCCTACTGTGAGATGTCAAAATGTCTGCTGTGCTTGTTAGACCATTCTTCTGTCCATGCTTTTACATTTCCAAGGCTCTAAATACTCCACTACTCCAATAACCTGATGTTCACTGATATGTTTTCAGAGGAGAGCACTGTGGAGGCTGCCGTCGCTCGAACAGCACAGAGCGTCCCCATGCTTTCCAAGTCATCTTGACAGAGCGCCCCCCTCTGGAGCTCAGTGCCAACAATGAGCAAGACATGGCCGACTGGATGCAGTTACTTTGCCAGTCCGTCTCCAAAGGGGTGGGAGTTTTGGCTAGTCCACCCTGCATGTATTTGGCTAACATTTGTTTTATATTCCTAATAATATTTCGCGTGACTCACCATTTTTAGAGATGCAGGAAGACTGTGATTTGTGAGAGTACACACAAGGTTTATCCATAAAACATCTCCACACTAACACTATTCAACTTCGCTGTACATTCTCTAAGACTAAATACCTTGCACCAGTCAGTCACATGTACTGTCTGTGCAGTCATTATGGAGAAAGTCTCTGAACTGTTCAAAGAATCAGGCATGTGCAATCAATGGATCGTATCAATCATTTAATTCATCATTTAGGCATGTTGAAATAGAACAGCGTTCCTTTACTTATGATATCAACATAGAAAGCACTGGATTGAGTAAAGTTCCATTCACATGAGCAAAGTGTGATTATACTACAACCATCTTATCTATAGGTTATCCCTCAAGGTGTGGCCCCCACCCCATGTATCCCCTGTTGCCTAGTGGTGACAGACAGGAAGCTGCTAACCTGCCATCAGGACTGTCAGACGAGCTTCTTCCGTTCTCTTGGCAGTGTCGATATTCATGATGTGACCACTGTCAGTCTAGAGGCCGACAAGGAGTATTGTGTCATTGTAAGTGACCATCTGTTAAGTTTCTCCTGGTGTTGCTTTATATGGTGATCTTTATGCCATGTTGGTATACGTGCCTATATCATTCAGGATCGTTTTAGTATATATGTTTACATACACAAAAAGCATATTATGAACCCTTTTCAATTGTATCTCATTGTGGTTTAAGAAGAACTCACATTACATAATTTTTTTTTTTAACGAGAACACAATGACATCACTAAATGGAGATCATTCATTATCTAAAGCTTCAGAAATAATGTTCCCTAATCTATTTATAATGTTGCATCTTTAGCAACTGGAAATCCGTTTTATAACATTGGTTCTGTTTTGTGTCATTAGTACTTAGTACAATACATACTGCTGTCATAATTCTCTTATAATGTAAGCCTACACACTGTTTTTTTTCCCACCCACCTCCTCTGTTTTACGGGTAGGAGTTTTCAGCGGATCGGGCCCAGTTCCTCCCTCCGTGGGTCTTGTATTTCAGCTGCTGTGAAGAGAGAGATCGACTTCTGGAGGCATTAGACAATACATGGAAATCTATTTTCCAGGTTGGAGGATACTTTAGACTATAAATATGACAGGTTTAAAGAACAATGTAATATTACAACAACTGCAATACTAACTGTCAATATCAATGTGAGATTGTAAATTCAAGAACTACTGGCATAACTTTGGTTAAACCCTCATGTGTGTCATCACTGCACAGGTTGACCTTCCCCACAGAGACGTGTCTGATCCATTGGTGCAGAAGCGCTGTGGTGAGGCCCTCTCCCTGATGAAGAGCGCCTGGCAGAGGGCAGACAGTTTGGCCCGAGGCAGATCCCAACGTGAACCCTGGTGCTGACAGACACACACAGACAGGATTCACACGTACACTTACCTGTGGTTACCCACTGAGACAGACTGAGACAGTTAAACAGACTGATATAGTTCCACGATAAGGTGTGAGAAGAAGTTGTGGATTTAACAGTCGATGTTATTGCAAGTAATTTGGAAAACTGATGGTTTCCGTTGTAAGCTTGTTATTCACATCTTGATTAACATATGAAATGTTTTCATGAGAGAAACCTCCTGCATTAGTAGCAATATGTATTGCTCATCACATCTCAATAAGACCTTCTCACTTGAAGTGAAATTAATGAAGTTTCTGGAGATGCAGCAATTATTCCTTTATTAGAGCTCAAGCAACGCTCAGTCAAAACATTTGGCGATGAAGTGATCTCCCAGCAGAAGAAACATGCAAAAGACAAAAATCCATTACATGCACCTTCTTTGCAGAGTGAGATAAGACAATTATTAATATCCTAAGGAGGTTGTTGTACCCGCTCACACTTCACTATATTCATCTTTTTGCCCAACACTCGTCAGTCTTGCAAACCTGTGTGAATATAAGTCACCCACCTGCTTAGTGACATTTAAAATGCATCGTAACTGTACTATAATTGTAGAGCGACTATACAGTGCTGTGCAGTACAGTATCAACGCATAATCAATGATGGTTGTGTATGTGTTTGATTTTAAGTTTTGGGGGGTTTTTTTGTCTTCCTCTTTCACATCCACTATATTAATCATCCACTCTAATTCACATTGCACATTAACTCGAGAGAATGATGATTTTGATATAAAGTGCACATCGATTCTTAACACTTGCACTGTTACAACATGACATGTTCATGGCTGTGAGATCTTGTCTCACCAATTAAAATGTTGCCACATAAAAAAAAAACAGGAAATGCAACAGATTAGCCTTTCTCTCCACTCTGTAGACATGAGTGGAGGCTTTATGCAGACTTGCACATTCTTGTTTTTTTTGTTTGTTTAGTTTTTTTTGTTTGTTTTTTTTAATGGTACCAGCTGCGGCTTTGTGTTAATATTTTAATGCACTGTTTTATTTCCATTCTAGAGGAAGTGGGAACAATTGTTACTAAATTATTCAGCTGACTGGTGTCACTTTTTCGGTATCACGTTTTTTTTTGTCTGCTTTAGCAGATATTACTTCCCGTTTGCTGGGGGCAAATATCAAGTAACAGATGTGTTTGAATAGTCCTTTCCTGACCTATAGATACATGTTGTCTTGGGTTCTTATTTCTATTTAACAAGTCATTGGTGGCATCCTAATAAGTAGAACTGGCTACTTTACTAGACACTAGATTAGATCATTCTGCTCTAGCCATTTAATGCTGTAGGACCATGTTTGAGGATTAGAAAACCCGTCATGCACCTGTTCTCAGAAGACGCTAATGCTTTAAAATACTCTAATGTCATCTAGTAGCAAAACTTTGCTTATAAATGAAAAAGAGGTCTTTTTAAGTTTCCATAAAAATACTAGTCAGTAGATGGCAATGCATGTGTGTCTGTATTTAACATCAACACTGATTAGAATCATGCTGCTGCTTCTCTGTGGGTAGTAGGTAGCAAGATAAAGATAAGTGTGAAGTTTAATTTGCAACGACAGTGTTGCCTTTTTGACAACTGTGACTTAACTGGACAAAAGGGCCAATTTCTTTAAACAAAGCACTATTTTTCTTTTCAGTCGTTGCCTTACAGTGTACAGTTTGGCTGATTGAGCTTAAACAATCATCTTACGGTTATTTTGTGTTTCTTTGGACACGTAAAACACAGGTCTACAACGTGCTGTGTGTTATTATATTGTTAGAATATTTCGACTACAGACATAATGCTGCTCCTAAATGTTGCATATTGAAGAAAACATTCAAATGATATCCAGCCCTAAATACATGTTGATTAGATGTCTATATCCTCATCCTATCGCAGTCAGACTGAGTTACTCTTACATCAGCATTAATCAGTGCTTTAAGCTTTTCTAAGTGCCACTTGATATCACTCATCTTCTCCTCTTGACAAACAAATCAAATCTCAGGTGAAAAGGGGTATTACACATCCAAAACCTTAACAGTCACCGTGCATTTTTTTTAATGCTGCTATTTTGTCTAATTTAATATTTTAAATCCTTTTTTTTCTATTTTGGTTTCTGCCATGTTCTCTGCAGCATTATGATGTTATTTTGCGCACACAGAGAAGGCTGCAAAGTGATATCAATTTATGGAAAGGGCTTTTATGTCCTTTAATAATTTATTGGGTTCCAAAATAGGATTAGCTGGCTGTATATTTTGAAACCTTTCTCCAGTGGATTACTTAAGGACTTTTAGACCGAAGAGAGAACAGCTGCAGTAATTGGACTTACTTGAAATGTTTGTTGGATTATGAAAAAAAAGTAGTGGCCTATAAAGTCTTTATGAAGACACGTTAGTCTTTTTGAGCAGTGTTTTGAATGTGGGACATTGACCAATGATGGATGACTTTTAAATGTTGCATTGTGAAAAAGGCGCTTTTTAATTTTATTCATAAATGCATTGTGCATGTAATATTTGTCTTCTGTTTAAAGATTTTACGGTATTGTAAATAGAGTACTAATCAAATATACTGAAAACTCACACATGAAGATGTGCATGTCCAGAAGATTTTATACTGTTCATAATGATAATGAATGTACAAATAAACCATTGTGATGAGACAGCGTAACTGAATAAATTGAAATTAAACCATGACTGGCGGTGGTAATACATGTGCTACATGTACAAGTATCAGTGCTTTTAACATCTGCATTTCTTTCATAGGTCAAACCAGTGTATTGAAAACATAAGAACAGTCATGTTAGTGCAGGGACAGAAGATTCACAGGTAAGTGAGAAGCTGTGGGTTAAGTAAGCTGTGCGTCCTTGAACAAAATGTATTCTCTTTGCATATTGTTCTTTTTGTTAAAATCCTTATGGTGGTTGTCAGAAAACAACAAAGAATCCATACTGACTATTATGTTTGTGGAAGTTGTTCCTATGATTCAGTACTTATTTGAATTTACTTTTACTAGCTTGGACAACAGTTATGTAACTGACACCTCCCATGCTGTGGCATTTGAAACCAGAACTGCAGGAAGAAAGTTAAGCTGTGATGGCTGCAAATTGATGTTTTTCTTATTTTTTAAAATTAATTTTCTGTTTTTATATTGACAGGTAAGCACCGTTAATGACAGTACACATATTGTGCAATTTGAGAAAGTTGAAAATGAGTTTTAAAGGTGATGTTGCGGTTCACCTCAGTCACCAGTAGAGGTCACGTATGTAGTTTCTCTTTCAACCAATTTTAAACTTCTTGCAGGTGCATAGGACGTCTACTGTATTGTATATATCGCATAGATGGTGAGTAACTAACATTGTTAGAGAGACTTTGGTTTAGTTGTTACAATATATAAAATGTGACAATCCGTCTCCACTTGTATCCTTGGACTGTTCTTAATGGTTTTTGCTCGGCCCCTCAGTTCCCTTGTAAGGATGCCTCCAATTTTGTGGCAGCAGTTTGAGTAAGGCCCACTCCATGTTTCGTCGTGACAGTAGCTCACAAGAAATGGCTAGCATCCTGACTTCAACCCCAACACCCTCAAGATGAATTAGCAGCCATGTATTGGAAAGTAATTATGGTCTTTTTCAGATCCCTCATGTTACAGCTCACAGTTGTACGTGAGAGTTTGGTCACACCTGGGCATTTTATAATTTGTTCGTTTTATCAAGTGAATACAACCCCTGCAGGAAAATAACATACTGAGCCTTTCCTCAAATATCATTGTACCTTAACTTTTTATTTTAAAAAGTAGAAATTATTGTTTTTATTCAATAACATATAAAATACCTGTCAACATTTTATTTCATTTTAATGTGTGCTTGTTGATCAGGTTATAAAATAAAATATTTAATTTGCTCAAGAGAGCCGACGTGTGCAGTTGCAGGTACCCAGCAGAATCTGTACCCTCTACAGCGGTTCATCACCGGGGAAGCTATACCTCAGTCTTCAGAGCAGTAAGTGCCTTGCTTAAGTGCTTGTTGACAAAAGATTTTGAGGCTTTTCTTTAAATCCAGTTATTCACATTTTATTTAGCAACATAGAAAATGCTGAAATTCATTTCTTATTTTAGCTACGCCCAAGTTATTTTTGTAAGCAAAAGCAAATATATCTCCTGAGCTGTCTGATTATATAGTTAAAGTATGAAACCACTGCCTTTAACAGTTAATGGGCTATTTAAAGTAGTATTTAAAAAACACAGACCCACTTAAACATAGTTAAATTAATTTAATGGTAAAACATCAAACACAGCATAGAGTATTTCATGTTGACAGTCTCTTTTTTTTTTTGTTTAGTTGCTAAGGCAACAATATCCTGATCTTGTTCAGATACATTTTCATTATTTTTAGTAGTGTAATAATGCCACCCTGGGCATGATTGTGCCATAGTTACCATGGTTTCAACAAGCCATTAACTCTACTGCCTGTATGTGTTGTTTTCTCTGCACATAAAAATGCAGAACTGCATCAAAGAGCATTACAGTGTTTTTGAATCCTTATTTCAAGGACAGCTGTGTATCGGTCGATAATTAACGGAGAGTTTTAAGAGCTTGAGAAAGATAGAGGGGGGGGAGTTAAGGCTCATTGATTCAGTCCACAGGTCCCCTTTCCCTGCTTGTTTTCCAGCTCTCCTTGCTCTACACACTGCTGATTACCTGGCTCAGGTGTGTTCAGTCAGTCAGAAGCTGAAAAACACAAATTCACTGTATTCCCCTACTCCACACTGTTCTGAGGGGGTCATCTTCCAGCTTCACAATTCAGCAAATGGTGTCACCTCTAGTGCTGATGCAGGCTTTCCAGTAGAGGATCTTTGAGTAAGAGCATTTTTACTCATAAATGTTTTCTCTCATGTCTGTGATGTTATACAGTACATCCAAAAGGTGGGGTGGATTTTCTCTAGTATTAATAATTGAGCTGTATGTTCATTTCAAAACCAGTTAAATGAAATGTATAAAACTGCTTATATGACTTAAGGAATGTGCATTAACATCAAAGAAGAGATTTCCCCTGTGTAATAAAACTTGCATAGTGAACGTGTTAGGGAGAGCTCGGACTTCATTCTCTCGTCTTTTGCATCTGACTGATGATTACATTATTTATGAGGCAGGGATGTGCGCTGTACTGTATGTGCTAATGTTTCATTCATGCACGCAGCTACTGCCTGCATGCTACGTACATTACGGTATTCCACAGTTTATCGAGCAGTGGAGCAGAGGAGCCAGACAGATGCAGAGACGTAGAGGAGGGAGAGGACAAGGGAAGCACAGATTGCTGCACATTCTGACTTCAGCAGCAGCAGCCTCATTTCCACTGAAGCAAAGGTACAGTATGCTACAGCTTTTCTTTTTCCAGTCTGTTTTGCTGTATATTCACTGTTATCGTCTGTGAAATACTCCAGTGATGAGCTCACATCTCTTTTGCTATTAAATATGTGTCCAGTCACAGGACCTTTTGTCATCCATCATGCTGAAGAAAGGCTCAGAGCTGCTGAAAGGAGATAGAGAGGTCCTCCTGGATATGGACAATAGGGGTGAAGCACAAACTACACACAGCTATGGGAGTCTACAGAATGGGATTTTCATCCCACCAAGATATGTAAGCACTATTTTATTCTGTCTTTCTATATAGATAAGACTATTGTAAAATAACTGCACATTCATTCACAGGGCAGCCATTAACTACTCTGCTTCTCTGCCTCATCCCTTCACACCTCACTAACTTCTCAAAGATGTTGCAGTGAATCTAGAAGGGTTTTATCCTTGATGTGGTATCCACGGGCTATGAGATGTACTATATGGAAATGTTGATAAATTTCTAAGAATGTGGTGAGACAAGACAAGAATTTGCTGCACAAAGATTGTTCTCAGTCACACTGCATAAAGCTCAGTGTTCATTTTCGGTCTCATCTTACGAGACTCATTACTGCAAAGTGGAGGCTTTTATAATGCTTTATAGAGACAGGATTATGGTTAGAGCTCATCAAAAGAAAATTAAGCTCCCACATTCAGAGCGAAGGGTTTAAATGTAGGAAAGTAAGTAGTGCAGCTATCACCTCTTTTTCATTTACAGATTTTGATAACTGAAATGTGTGGATGCTTTTAGCTTTCAGCATCAGCTGCTGATGAAGATATGGATGGTGATGGTTATGTTAACTGTAACAGAAGAGCTGAGCAGCCAGTTCCGCAGCTGGGGAATTACTTCAGAGACGGAAGAACTAAAATTGGTAGGCCACATGAGCAGAGCTCACTGTACCTCACTGATGTATGACAGTCATTCTTTCATTTAACCTTTTAGTTAATAGACTCTGGCTGGTCTGGGTTTAGACTTTGTACTGGTGTGGGAGGTCCGCTCACGGAGGAAACGGCGAGGGAAGGGGAAGAGTGAGGTGGCCGGTAAGGAGGGCGAAGCAATGCCCTCTGAAGATAACAGTAGGTCTGAACGAAGAAAGGCACAGTTGGCACAGTGGAGGGAGAAATTTGTTCAGAATCTGGAGAGTGCTGGATTGCTCATGGAAAAGGTACTGTAGATCTGATTTAATTTATTGTAATTCATCTTATTATAAAGTTCCAAATATCATTACTGTGTTGACTTACTAAGAAACAGCTTCTCTATGCTGCTTCTTTTCCCTTCAGGAGGAAACAGCAAATGAAAAGAAAACAATATATTTTCTGAAACTCAATGCTCCCTGGGATCTGTTGGTGTATTATGCTGAGGAACTCTGTCTGAGAGCTCCATTGCAGGTTAACACAGCTGTTTTATATATGTCTCTTATAATCCTAATTTGTTAAGTTTTGATTATTAATATATATTTTTTGATTAATTATTAATTTTTATATCAGACTCCATTATTGATACTAATTGTAACTGTGCTGTGTTTTTGGTGCTAATGTGCAGATGCTTGCATGTTAACATGCTAAACTGAGAACAGAAACACATTACACCTATTATAGATGATATATGGTTTAGAATTTGTAAGCATCAGCATGCTAGCATTGCTTTCATTACATTAGCGTGATTAACATGATGTCAATAGCATTTAGCTTTAAGTACAGTGTAGACATGATGTAGATGACAAATGTTTGCTGTGTTTTTTCTTTTCTTAAGTTATGTTTTCTTATTTGTTAGTGTTATTTAGTGAATCCTGTCAGTACATGTATTTGCTATCTCTAGTGCTCAGTACACATCATTTTAAACATAACTATGGATATTAATAACAAAAAAATCACTTAGTTACCACTAGTAACCTCAAGTGTCCCCAAATTAAGTCGAGGTTTAAGTATTATAACTTGATAACGGTAACAAGGTTGATTAAAAAAATGTGCTGAATCAGTGTCTGTTTGGCTTCTAGGCGCAACCACATCTGGACTTGAACACATCTGCTCGGGTACTGAGTAGACTATGCATACCTAACATAATGACTGAGTCGGTGCCAAACAGACCACTAGATTATTACACCTGTGCCTTTCGCAAGTCAAAGATGAGCAGGTAAGTTAACTTTGGTTGGTTACGGGCTTTTTATCACACCAGCTCACCTTGTATTGCAGAATATAAAGTGTAATAAACGTTTTCAGATTCCTGAACTGCGACAACCATGAAACCTACTTCACTAATACACAGAGACACCGCGTTGTGAGTATGACCTCCTCTACAGTATTCGGGATGTCTTCAGTGTTTAGTTTCTCTAATAAAGTGAGAGTTTGTGTTTTATTTCAGGTGTATGAGATTCTTTCCAGGACAGTGTATGGCAGAAGGAAGAGGGCTGAAGTTGGTGTGGACAGACTGATAAATGAAGGGGCGTACACCGCAGCTTTCCCTCTGCATGAAGTCAGATGTTATTTATCTTCTCTTTAATTTTATGTGGAACTAGTTCTGTTTTACCCTCTAATTAGCACCTTGTTTTTTTTTTTGCCCCACAGGGTCCTTATCAGCTTCCAAAGTTTGAGACCCACCCGGACGAGATAAATCAGAGGCAGGTTCTTTACCAGTACTGGGCCTGCTGGTGGAAATGGTACAAGTATCAGCCACTGGACCACATCAGAGAGTACTTTGGAGAGAAAATTGCGCTCTACTTTGCTTGGCTAGGTAAATGAAAATTCTTATTCCGACTTAACAATAAAAGTTAAGTCTTTAAATAATAAAAAAATCATTTTAAATGTAAAAGCTTTGACACCCTAATCTTCAGTTACAGAGACAGAATTTGAGATCACCCATAACATGGTGCAGGACTCTGAAACACATCCCACATGTGTACAGCAATCAATAAAGGGAAATTAGCTAGTGTGTAGTGTGGTTATCAGGCTATCTGTGACAGGTAATTTGAGACCCAACAGATGGTTTCTCATATAATAGAAAAACAATTTCAATTTCATGAACGCAGAGGCACATTTTAATCAAATACACATCAAGGCTATTAAAAAGGACACACTATCCCTCAGATTATCACTTTGTACTTTGGAAAAAATTTACCTGCACCTCCAAGCTACAGCCACTGGGGCTTTACTCTGCTAAACACCTGATGCCTGGCAGGTTTTTGTTATGCATGTTCTACATAGTAAATAAACAGCAGTAGTAGTGACGTGAGAAATGAAAGCTGTCATGTCTGAACAAAGAGATGCTACACAGCATCCAGAGTCCATCAGATAATGTCGAGGCAAGTTTGAGACAACAAAAGTAATTCGCAGCATGAGGTGCGTCGTCTTCTGCAACAGTAGTCTGACTCCTTCAACAAGGACATGCCAGCGACTGCAAATAATGGAGCTTTATGTCTCTGCAGGTTTCTACACAGCCTGGCTGCTGCCAGCAGCTGTGGTTGGAACACTGGTCTTTGTTTCTGGAGTCATGTCCATGGGAACCAACACACCAGCGTGAGTCCAAACTGGACACACAGAATACATGGTTTTGCTGATGACCAGCAGGATAGGATACGATATTAAACACATGAGCTTTTGTTGTATTTTATTGTATCATCATACATGCAGTACTTCGCCAGGTCTTTGTCTGAGGTCTCATTCTACTCTCTTAGTATCGTCACCTAACCCAAAAAGGGAAACTTAACATGCTATTAATCTGGAGTCAGTTTTGAGGTTTTAAAAAAAGTTATGTATTACAGAGAGTAAAGCAGTGACACAGTGAATTTCACAGATTTGATAATATTGTCTTTATAACAGACGCTGATGCCACACATATGATTAGTGTTGGTCTCTTATCTCACTCAGAAAGTGTATTTCTCAAAAGGAATTTTAAAATTTCTTCAGACACAATTACATAATTTCTCATGCAAATATTCAGTCTGTTCTGTATAAAGAAAGCCCCTATAATTATACTATCCACATCTATTTATGTAGAAATACAGAGGCTTCTAGCCTGTGTACATAGTTTGTGTACCCTAACATTGTCTTCTCAACTATTTTGTGTGTTGACTAGTTTCTGTGGCATGGTTTCAGTGACAGAACATTTATCCCATAAAGTATCAAGGGAACTTAGAAAGAATTAAAAAGGAATCTTAGGAAAGAAAGCAATCAAATACTTTACACTCATGAGGTTCATCAGTTCATAGTATAAATTAAAGCCATTGATTAGAGGAGAATGGATAGAGCGTAGCCTCCAGCAGCCGTCTTATGTGATAATGGGCAATTAGTGCTAAATAATCTCCCCATTACACAAGTGAGGGAGATTGATGTCTCTCAGTCCAAGCTTTATTTGTAGCCATGTTTTCACTAACTCATTTAATAAATCTAATAAGTGAAAGTGCAGTAGCTGTATTTCCTGGAAACAAACTGGAAGGCTGATTTTGACACCTTTTATCTTTTGCATTTTCTCACTCGTGCTGAATTCAGTATACTCTGTGTTAGTGTGTGTGCACAGTAAATTCACACAATCCCTTAGCTCTCACAGAAATAACTTTAAGTATACGTGAGTTAAAGAGTCTCTGTTTCTGTCAAACCAGTTGGTCACTGGCAGATGATGATTTTTTTTTTCTTATCATAAATTGTGTGTCTGTGTTTGTCAACAGGAAGGAAATCTGTACCAGTGGAGCCAGTTATCTGATGTGTCCTCTTTGCAATACATGTAAAGCCTGGAACATGTCTGAAATCTGCACCATGGCAAAGGTACTGAACTTTAAAAACATTTCATAACTGTAATGCATATAGGCTTAAAGCTGATATGTGGCTTAAATACCTGTACTGCATCTTTCAACGTTGCAGTTGGGCTACTTATTCGATCACCCAGGTACAGTCCTCTTCAGTGTGTTCATGTCCTTTTGGGCTGTGACCTTTTTGGAGTACTGGAAGCGAAAGATGGCCACGCTGGCCCATCACTGGGACTGCATGGACTTTCATGAAGAAGAGGTCTCGTAATTTTCTTTCTGGCCTTCTTTCAGTGTGAATATAAGTACAAGTAACATTGAATTTATTGTCCAAAAGAGTCCAAAAACAGACATGATGTGTGGAGATTGTGTCTAGTTCTTCTACATAGGAAGTGATATAGATTTAATGCAGCATCATTTGCATCTGAGGGCCAATCCCAATAGACAGAATAATTTTTCTATGAGGGTTTTGTGTTAAATTTACACTAAATTAGCTGAATAAATATAAGCATACATTGGTTGACAGAGTAAAGCACAGGTGATGTTAAGTAGCAAAACAGTCAGTCCAGCCATGCATGTAGTGTTCATTCTCTGAAAAAAAAAATAACACATCAACTTCCTGAAACATAAACTACCTTCAAAAAGTAACACAAAAAGAAGGTAACAGTCCAACTGGTGTTAAGTGCCATAGAAAGCTGATCTGCACATTAGCTGAATAATGTTTTACTTTAGTAGTTTTTACTTTTTACTGTTATCTTCTCATTCTTAGCGAACAGGAGTAAACATCAAAGTACTGTAGGTAAAGGAAGTTACACACCTCACTACCGGTCCCTGGATCTGAAACCTGGAGCTGAACTGTTCCTTGCAAAGCAGTGAAGACCGTATCCACTTATGCTGATATCGTCACTGTGTTCCCTCAGGAGCGTCCTCGACCAGAGTTTGCAGCTATGGCCCCAACAATGGAGGAAAACCCAGTGACTGGGGTCAAAGAGCCCTACTTTCCAGAAAAGACTAGGTTGTCTCGTATGTTTACTGGATCCATGGTCATCATCATGATGGTAAGACTGTGTTTACTTGGTTACTTGGTTTCAGGGGAGAATGTCACCTCGGTGTCTTTTGAGCTTTTACTTTTGTGATCCTGGATAGAAAGAGGGGTGGGGTTTACACCTGTGTGCTATTCTGTTGAAACCTGCAGTGGTAACTGAACCCTTTTCTAATCATGAATCCAGGTCATTTACCCACAGGGCCAGATTTAACCTGATAAACTCAGCCATACACTGTATGCTCAGTCTCAGGATTAACTTGTTCTTGGACAGGAATTTGAGTATCCGTTTTCTTACGGCCTGATGATAGAGGTGGAAAATTGAAAATGCTGCCACTACATCAACACACACAGTCTGTAAGGGCACAGAGGATTTATTACTGTTGAAAAAGAGTGCACCTCCTACACTTCACACAGCTGCTGTAGTTCCAAGGTTCAGCATACAAAATTTCTTTCCTGTTAACACTAACTCTAACGTTTTGCTTAATATCCCTGTCTTACCTCTTAGCTGTGTGTGGTGATGATCTTCCTGGTGACGGTGGTCATGTGCCGTGGTATTATCAGCGTGATGATGTTCCACACTGGGAGCCCTGTTCTGCGTACAGAGGTATGTTACAGCTACAGAGGGAATCTAAATAATATTAAATATTAAATCTATATTTAGAATAGAGAATGTAAAAGCTGTATTCACTTCTGTGATCTCCTCCCTATAGGCAGGGACCATAGCCAACATCTCTAGCAGCATTGTGAATCTGGGCCTCATCCTGTTAATGGGCCGTGTTTACACTGCATTAGCTGAGCAGCTCACTAAATGGGGTATGAATCAATACTACTACTTTCAACACCTCAAACCTGAGTACTGGCACAGAAAATAATGATAATAGCTTCTCACTATATATCTACTAACTAAAAGCTGAGACTCCTCGAAGAGCAGATGATCAGTCTTGAATTTGATTTGAGCATCTGGGATAAAATAATCTATTTCTTGTCTCACCAGTCACTATCATTACCTACCTTTTAGTTATTTAGCTACCAGCTCAAAACAACAGAGCAGCCCACAGCTACATTTTAATAGCTGTGTTTTTTGATAATCGAGAATTGATAAAAACAAAGTGATGGATCAATGAAAGTTGAGGTCTAGAGTTGGTTTTTGATCCTAAATAAAAATCTTACTGCTATACTTTACACTGCAGAATTACTCCAGCTCACACATTTTGCTTCTTTATTGGATAATAAAGGATAATTGTGTGATTTTTTTCAAGTTTTGTCCATTATTTCTATAAGCTAAGATAACCATATATTTACCAAGTTATTGCTAAGATCGCTTCATAAAGCTGTTTAAAGTTTTACTTTGTGACAAGTAAACAAAACTAAAGTATGACCTGGGGTTTAGTGTCTTTAAAACTCTGCCCTTGTTTTCTTTGTGGCAGAGATGCACAGAACACAAACACAGTATGACAATGCCTTCATCTTCAAGGTGTTCATCTTCCAGTTTGTCAACTTCTACTCGTCTCCCTTCTATGTAGCCTTCTTTAAAGGACGGTGAGTCATGAGTCAGTCAGACACAGAAATGGTTTTGTGGTCCATGATAATTTAACTGTGTCATACTTCTTTCTCTGTGGGTAGATTTGTGGGTTATCCTACAAACTATGGGACATTATTTGGGATGCGAAATGAAGATGTGAGTCCCTTCTTCTACATTTAATGTATCTATTATTTCTAAACAAATGTTGCAAGGAGAACATATAGACGTTGAGTTTTCTATTTAAGCACATCTCTGTGTTTCTGCGTGTCTTCATATTACAGTGTGGCCCTGGAGGTTGTCTCATCGAACTAGCTCAACAGCTCTTCATCATCATGGTGGGAAAGCAACTTATCAACAACATTCAGGAGTTCATTATCCCGTATGTTTAATCAGTCACAACAGTCTGCCTGTGTTTTTCCAAAATATTGTGTAGTCATCTTCAAGATTATGAAACCGCCTAAAGTTAAAATTCATATAATATAAATATTTGTAGTATTAACATTAGCATAATATCATTATTCTATGTATTTGTTCCATTATTTACCTGCATTACATTATTATTCATTGTCATGTGATGTGTTGCAGCAGACTGCTCTGCATCCTGACTGCAGCTATGTTTCTTTGGTGCAGTAACACTCACCAAGAACATCTGCAGCACTGGTGTGTGTGTGTGTGTGTGTGTGTGTGTGTGTGTGTGTGTGTGTGTGTGTGTGTGTGTGTGTGTGTGTGTGT
>JAUYWH010000025.1:5990600-6032225 GCA_034779795.1 Ctenopoma multispine | reverse complement strand
TGTGTGTGTGTGTGTGTGTGTGTGTGTGTGTGTGTGTGTGTGTGTGTGTGTGTGTGTGTGTGTGTGTGTGTGTCCAGACAATAGAGCAGAATCAGGGCTGAAGAGGGTTGTAGTAAACAAAGTAATGCAGCAGACAGCCAGGTTGCCTTTTATGACTATGCTGATGATGTGTGCTTCTGTTATGCAGAATGTCTTCCCCTCATTTCACTGTTACCTTCAGTTTGTAGGGACATTAAAAAATAAATGTATGAGGATTAGTGGTAAGGTGAAGCTACTCAGCTACGAAATGGTTCAATCCTGACACATACAAACTATCTGACTGACCACATGGATAATTTATTGGCAAATCACTTCCATCATTTCCACATGATTCTGGATCATGATTTGGATCTATACAAACAAACTTAATTGAATTGAATTATCGTGGCAAATTGTCCTCAGTTATCAATAAGTTATAGTTTGTACTCAAGTTGTTTAAGATATTTACAACCAGAATTATATTAAACACTCAGATACAGCTCCGGGGGTCTGGTTTTGTAGATTGACTCGACCTTCTTGTGTTCAGTGTTAAAGTTCTACATTAACACTGGTTATTAATAATTGTTTTTATGTGTGCTCTCTGTTGCTCTGTTCTGATAGTAAAGTGAAGGCTTGGCGCCAGAAGAGAACTTTGGCTAAGGTGTTGGGGAGTAAGGCAACTCGTGAGCGTCAGCGCTGGGAGGGGGACTACCAGCTGGTGGAGTGTGAGGGCCTGTTCGAAGAATACCTGGAGATGGGTGAGTGTCTGTTTCTTAAACCCATTATGTCACTGCAGTGGGTTATGCTGAAAATGTTTCATTGCACCAATTAAAAAATGACTCATTGTGCTGTAGTGCTCCAGTTTGGTTTCATCACCATCTTTGTGGCCGCATTCCCCCTCGCTCCGCTCTTTGCCCTCCTCAATAACTGGGTGGAAATCCGTCTGGATGCTCACAAGTTTGTGTGTGAATACCGCAGACCAGTGGCTGACCGAGCCCAGAACATCGGTGTCTGGTTCAACATACTGGAAGCCCTGTCACACCTGTCTGTCATAGCCAATGTGAGTAGATATCCACACTAGACTCGATCACTTTTTATCACAGTGTCTCTTGTCATTCTTGTGTTTATCATCCACAGGCCTTCCTAATAGCCTTCACATCAGACTTTTTACCTCGCCTGCTCTACCAGTACAAGTTTGATAATGATCTCAATGGATATGTCAACTTCACCTTGGCTTACGCTCCCCTTAACTACACTGAGTACCCCATGTGCAGGTAAGCTGTATGCTGATAGTGTAAATGTATGCGATATGACTGGTGAAACACTTTGTGGTTTGTAACTCAAATATATATTTTTTGACTTTTAGCAAGTTTGTCAAAATCCTTAGTGAGTTTCAAAATGTCAGTTTCACTTTTCAATTGGCTGATTTCAGATCATAGATTTGACCAACAGAGGGTAGTATTCCTGATGTTTAATAGTAATACAGTTAAGCTTGTTATACAATTACACAGTATGTCCTGCAGTAACTGTACTTTGTTTTTAGATATAAAGCGTATAGAGACAACAGTGGAAACTACACACTGTTCTACTGGGAGCTCCTTGCTGTCAGACTTGGTTTTATCATTGCTTTTGAGGTATGAAAAAAGCTGCTTTGTCTCTTTTTGTTTCTTTTTGGCTGTTTCAGCAATTTTAATGTTCACATTTTGTTCAATTTTTATTTTTTACCCAGATCTCTATTTCTAGCTGTGCCTCAGTTCCCAGGATCATACTTGAGGTTTTAAGTCATTTAGCTTTATCTTTGTGTGTTCTTTCAATTTCTGTGTGATGTCATCAGTGCTTCATATTTTATTATTCTGTAGCTGACGTGAACTGTAACTTTGTCGTCTTCTCATTCTTTTTCATATTGTCTCTCACATCTATCTTTTGCGGGTTTACTGTGTTGTAGTGATTAGTACTGTCGCCTTGCAGCAAGAAGAACTCAGCTTTGAATCTACATGTCGGCCGGGTGTCTTTATGCAGAGCTTACGTTCTCCCAGTGTCTGCGCAGGTTTTCTCTGGGTACTCCGGCTTCCTCCCACTGTCCAAACAGTGGACAGTGGGTTAATTGGTGACTCTAAAATGCCCATAGGTGTGAGTGTGAAGGTTGCTTTGCTCTCTATATGTCAGCCCTGTGATGAACTGGCTACCTGACCTTACTCTGACTCAATGACAGCTGGGATTTGCTCCAGCACTCCAGTTAGGACAAGAAATTAGGATGATTGATGGATGTATGCTTTTCTTCATCTATTTTTAGAGCTTAACATTTGTCCAGTTTCGTCCATTACTGGTTTCTCCCTTCTCTTTCTGCTCCTTCTTTCTCTTATGACATTTCCAGCATTTAAATGAAGCTGATATTTTAATTCGAGCTGTTTGTGTTCTATGCAGTTCTAGGCTGTAAATCTTTGAAAAGATTGTTAGAAGAGTCATGAAACCTGGGAATCCAGAGGTCAGGTAGATTGGGACGTTATTAATCAATGATAATAGATCTTTGACTAGAAATGTTTGACATAAAAGTCTTAACTACGCTTAAAGCATTTCTCTCAGCATTTTCAGCTACGCTTCGTTGCTCTTATTAGCAAATGAGTTTGTTCACTTGACATGGAGATAATCCAGCTGACTGACTGACTGAGCCTGTCTACTGATAAAGACAAGACGTGGTTGAAAGCTATGATAGAAATCTACGCTTTCTTTTGATGTGTCTTGATGTCTGCATGTCTCCCTTTCTGCCAGCATGTCGTGTTCTTTGTTCTGCGAGCCATCGACTGGATTGTACCTGATGTCCCTGAGTCCCTGGAGCTAAAAATCAAGAGGGAGCGCTACCTGGCCAAGCAGGCTCTGGCTGAAAACCAGGAGGCCCTGTTGGTGAGTCGAAGTCGAGGGGCAACCCGTGCCTCTCCAGACACCTCCAGCCCAGGTCAGTAGAATATATGGGACACACACAAGTTTGACTCCTACACCTAAATATCAAATTGTAAATACTGACGCTGATGTCGCTTCACACAGGTGGTCATGCACATGCACCAGCAGAGCTCACAGATTACATAGTGTTAAACCTGTCACAGAGATTGTTGATTCCCATTAAGAAATTCTACATTTTGAAGACCCACCCACTTCCACACACCTCCACAAAGCACCTGCGGCTCAACTCGCCGTCATAAACCTGCTACGCTACACGCAACATGATCATTAAAGGGAGTCTGTGTGGGATCTGAGCCAAATATATCAGTGCCAGATAAATTTGATTACATCCAGAGACCTTGTGGCCTGATGTCTGTTGGCATAGTTTGTTTCCTCTGTCAACGCTGTTGTTGAAGTTTAACTTTAAAGCATGACAGAGTGATTTCACTGGAATAAAATGGAAAATCATTACATTCAAACAGTGAGGAAACACTACACAGCAGAACAGTTCAAATACACAGCTCATATTTTGCATGAGAGGATCACAGTCTGTTACCTTCACAGTCTGCTCATCCAGATTTAATCCCCAAAGAGAGTATGTTCATCCTCATCTGTGTGTGTGTGTGTCCCTGAGCTCTGACCCGTGCTGTTGTCATGTGTCTCATGTAGTGACTGTTTCCGGATGAGGACAGGTGAGTACTTCACACGAGTAAGTAACTTGATATCAATATTGCAGTAATCTCAACAGAATTGATTAAATTAAAACAACAGATTAAACACAGTCTGCATTTTAGTGGCAACTGGACTTGTTTGAGGTTCTTTAATAAGTTTTACTGCGGTGTGTACGTTGCTGTTGTCAGCAATGACAGCTAGTTGAAAAGAGGAATGAAGGAATCCATCAACCGTATGTCATCTGGAATGACTCACCAAACTTATCAGCTGCTTACAATGCAGTCCTGACATCAACCCTCAGGCAGTTTAACACCTCTGCGCCTCGACTTATGTGACCCCAACAACACGCATGATGGCTGGATGGGATCATGACCCACGTGTGACCTAAATGACCCTCAAGGTGTTAATGACTCCACATAGGTTAAATACCTGGGACTCCCCATCACTCACAACTGAAGACTTTCAGATGAGAGGTGAAATGTCTTCAAGAACCTTAATAAAATTACTAAAATGACCGTCACTGACCATATGGGTGATTGGGATTCACCACATGTCCTGCCACAAACTCTAAATCAATTTCATTATTTAAAATTTAAGGTGGCAGAATTAATCAGTTATTATCTGTTTATATATGAGATAAATATATGTAGAACAGTAGGGGTCCAGAGGTATTAAAGAGGGATTATAGGGATTATTTATATATTATAAAAATTCTCTGTCTGCTCCTCTTGTCTCTGAGTTTTGGAGCTGGTTGTCACAGCAGCTGTAGAGGTAAAAGACGTGTCTTTTTTAAAACTTTGAACAGAACAACTTTATGTTAATTCATCCTGAACACATTGTGAATTCAATTTCATACAGACAGTAATTCAACATCGACCTTCTGGTCTCACTTTATCACCTTTATGACCAGTATGTACCATAAGAACATATATAGTACCTTAATTGCTAGCAGTAATTCATTTGCATGTTGCAGCAAAGGAGTCAGCATTGTCTCTCTTTTTGTTTTTGTTTTTTTTGCACCATATCTCTTACTCTAGCCAGTCTGACAGAACTAATTCTCTCCTCTGTCTCTCTGCTCCTTCCCCATTCCTCCCGTGTCCAAACGCAACTGCACTGCCTCCCCTCAAGCAAGCGACACGTCCTTTGGAAACATGAGTTAGGACTCGAGCGTGGAAAAGGAGTGGTGGGAGAGAATATTGAAGGAATAAAAGACACTCTTTTTGTATCTGGGATAACATGACTGAACTTTGAGTATGAATGACATACTGTCTTTGCACTGGGATAATTCATTCTTAGCAGCACCCAACACTTATTTTATCTACCTTTTTATTCAGAGAATACACTCCACAAACATTTTGTTACTTATGCACTGTGTGTCTTTTACTTATATTGAAACTAGGTGAAAATCTGTCCTTGATCTAACCCGATTGTATCCACTCTAGGTACTGACCTGTAGCAGTTGGGTCCTACATTTATGAACTTTAAGGAAACTGAACAAAAACTAATTACAATAGTTAAATAATTGGCCATTAGAGTTTAATGTTGTGATAAGAGCATTTGTTTATTCTTCTTTATTTAAAATGCAGAGAAGTACCTTTCTGTTCATTGAGCTTTATTAAACACGTACATGAAATTGTATTTTTTTAAGTTACTTTTTACACGGTACTAACAACACAGCAGATTTTCCTGACGTCAGTGTAGGTCTGATGGAGAAAACATGAGGTGTCAGGGACACTGTTGAAATGATTAAAACTGAAGACCATGATTCAAATTGTAGTATGATTACATTAAGCAGGAGCTTTGCATGTTTTTATTTTAAAGAACATTCAGACCAGGATTATTTTAAATGTCCATTTATCCAACACAAATCCATTTAGAAACACCAATTTATGTCATTTCATTGTTAGCAACTTGATTAATCTCTCCAAGCATCAGGATTGTTTTGTCATATTTGACAGATGTCCGGAGAAACAGATCACACTAAACAAACAAGGCGAGGAGTGCTGGAGCTATTACATGTACCGCCTGCTGCTTTAATTTTAGTTTACACAGTTTTCTTTCTAATGACTATTGACTTTGGTGAATTTAAGACTGTGCTGATATTAATATTATTAGATTATCTGTTGTCTTGACGATGGGATAAAAAAAGACCTACAAAATACAACATCATGTTTTACTTCAGTGTACATCAACATATACTGTACTGTACTGAGGTTTACTGTCCATGCTGAGCATGCCTGTCTTTTCTACTTGAATGGTTCGTGTGCAGGGTGGTTGAGTTGTACTATACTGTAAACAAGAGCGAATTCTCAATATGTGTGTGAGCTGTTTTGCATTTTGGATCGTTTAGATTAAAATAAATTTAGTTTGATGAATGCAAACGCCTCCTCAGCATGGTGTTCTGAAATACTGATGTGTCAGCTGGGAGATATTATAGGTACTGTGCTTTAAGGGTGAGTCTCCATCTACCTTCTCTACTCTCTTCTTTTTCTCACCAACCTGCAGACAGATAACTGATTTATTCGGAGTCAGAAACAGACAGGTGTTCATTAATGATTTCTCTCTTCCTCCCCTCCCACCACACACTCCTCTAA
The DNA here is from genome assembly GCA_034779795.1 of Ctenopoma multispine. Classification (NCBI taxonomy): domain Eukaryota; kingdom Metazoa; phylum Chordata; class Actinopteri; order Anabantiformes; family Anabantidae; genus Ctenopoma; species Ctenopoma multispine. The sequence goes on along the minus strand of JAUYWH010000025.1, from coordinate 6,026,004 downwards.
TGGCTGTAGCCTTGGGCAACTCTTGACTTTTATTTTATATTCCTCCTTTACCATTTTCACCACTCTCTCTTATTTGATCCCCTTCTTTCTTATTATTTAATATACATTCTTCTTCTCCCTGCTGGCCACATTCATCTTCAGATTGTTATGATTGCTGTGCGTTCCTCTGCCATGGCCTGCAGGAAGAGTGAGTTAGTACATGTCAGCGAGCACAGGTATGCACTGTGGACAGCGGCTGGATCATTCACCGGCTGCTGGATTGAGACACTCGCATGCTCACAGCCTGCAAAACAAGCTCCAAATCAGTGCAGCAAACAAGAGATTTCAACATAGATGACAAAACGTAGATGACAAAAATACCCAAAGGTCTAGTTTTGAAACTGAATTTTATTTGCTTTTCTCATTAGGCTGATGCAGAGGTGTGTGATATATTTGAAATCATGATATGTTTTCAATGTGTACATACATGCAAGATAGCAATAATAACATGATACAATAATGAAAATGCTGTTTATTACAAATAACTGTGACATTTTTATGCATTATATGATAATGCAACAGCATCTTCCTGCATGAGCACCCTAATCCAGGTCTGCACTCCCTCTCGCCCATTACACTGCCAGTGACAGTGTCTAGTGCTCCCTACTCCATACAGAAAAGGATCCTTGATGAGGCTTTTCATTTCAGTAGTCCCACAGTGGTGGACTGAGCCACCTAACTCTGCTCACTCTGCGGCTCACTGGCAAGCAAAGGTAACAACTTTCTTCTTGTGGTGCTTTAAATGTCTTGTCCATTACTTAGAATTGTTGCGTGTTTTGTACCTCACTTGTAAGTCACTTTGGATAAAAGCACGTCTAAATGGAAAAATCTTGATCATCAGGTTACAATTGTCCATCACTTTTTGTTTGATAGATATGTTTCTACAGGATTTTAAAGCTTTATTGCCGTCCAGAAGGTTTCATCAGAACTGATAAACAGCATTGTTTAATGAACCATTACCTGGATGACTGAGAATCTTCACAGACATGTAAACAGCCGGCTCCCTGCTGTCACTGGATACACTGAAGATTTATGAGAGCAGAATCTGCAGGCTGGAAAACCAAAACAAAGAGCTAAAAGAGGCTTAAAAAGCTGTGGACACCTGTAGAATGTTACACATAAACACAGCGTTAAGAGGTTTAAAGAAAACTGTGTAACCAAGCAGAAATACTGAAAATTGTCAATAGTTCAGTTTTGCCCTACATATTACAAAAAAATGTTTGAGTAAGATTGATGATACAAAAGGAAAAGCACAAACAGTTCTCACGCCTTTATTGACCTGTTTTCCTGAAACAAAAATGGGTACAATTAGACCTCTCCTACTGCTGAGTAAACTACTATCCCGAGATAACCCCACTCCCCACCACCCGAGCCGCCACCATTCTTTTCATGTTTGATTAGTGAACACAGTTGATACAACAGCATGCGGGGAGCACTGAAAGAGATAGAGAGTTCAAGCATGCCGTAGCAGCTTCTTTCTGTCAGCAACTCGCACTCTGGCGTTTAGCGAAAGCTGCACACATGCACACAGCCACAGGCATTTGCATGGGGACTGTAATGTGCAAACATGCATTTTTATGTGGATGGGTTGGTGCTTAGATTTAGTTGTTTTCACGTACATTTCCTAGCACACAGTCCATGAACACACACTACACATGATAAAGTACTTGCTGATAAAGCAGACCCTACCACCAACACATAGGTACACTTGAACACTTTTAATGGCACACACTTCCAATGAGGAGCAATTTTTTTTTTTCCACCTATGTCTGCCCCCATCACTCTGTCCCGAAGCAGATTCTGAAATGAGAGACTAAATAACTATTAGACTTAGAGGAAGGGCAAAAAAAAGAAGGGGAGGAGAAAGAGAGAAAATGAGAAAGCACTTCCCCAACAGTAGCAGAGAGGGAGAGAGAGAGGGAGGGAGGGAAAAGTAGACAGTGGGAAGGGAGAGCAGAGGAGCTTAGAGAGGGGATATGCATTGTAAGTAGCTCTGAGAGCAACAAGTGGTGGCTGTTTTTCAACCTATTTTTTTTGTTTGTTTGTTTTATCAAGGAGGAGTAGAAGAAGAAGAACAACAAAAGGGATCATTCAGAAAAGCGCAGACTCGAAAAGCCTGAGCTGTGTTTAAAAAAAAAAAAAAGGCTGAAGAAGGAAAAGGTAGCAAAGAAGCCGGGAGGAACACAAGGCAGCAATGGATAGCAGAGTGGCTCAGTCTGACCCTGGGATGGCCTGGATTCACACACTGCTGCTGGACACCATCCAGCACACGCACTAGGCTGTGAGGACGCCAGTGAGGTACAGTTCTGAAAAATGGAAAACAATAACTCTTGCTGTTTTGCTCGAAGTTGGAGGAGTTTGCTGCTCAGAGTGAAAGTCGAGCTGTGTTATTTTCCTGAGAGTGTAAGGTGTGCTTTGTGTCAGGTGCATTTTATTTATCTGACAGCAAATGTGCTCAGAAAAAAAGGTAGATACTGTTTATTTATGGAATAAAGGATACAATAGCAGGTGGTTTGCCAAGATACATATTGTGTGAATATTATTTTATCTCTACTATCTGAACTTGCTGTTTAAACACATTTTAGTGCCGTGGAATACAGCATTAAAATGTGAACTGACTATTTTACTGTTCACTTTCCTGCAAAACCAAAGTTACAAACATCCATTTTTAGTAGTTGCAGAAATCCTGCCAGTGGGGTGATTAGCTTCTGTATTAATTTATTCTCTTGGAAGAAGTTGCTGCTTGCATCAGTAATGTGCAGCTCCCTAGGCAGTGCAGAGAGAGGTGAGCTTTGAATGTGATGGTTACAGTGCAGCAATGAGTTGTTGCAGAGCGGGGCAGGTAAGTGCATGTCTGGAGTATGCTGGTTGAGGGGTTGTTAAAAACTGTACATGGGTGAAACTTGGCGCCGCAGTTCACACACTGTGATCTAGTCTTCTTTTTGGAACATTTTAGCATAAGACTTTCCCTGCCCGTAGCTTAACACATTTGTGTACATACTTGCTGCATACGTGTTTCACAGTGCACAGCACACAGTAGTTAATGTTTTCATTTGCCCTGACTCACTGTTTGTTCATTAGTTTGGAGCCTCAAACTGACTGAACTGTTGACACTGCCTCGCACAACACAGTTATTACACGCAGCAGCCATGTTTTGGTACACAGTACTGTGGAAGCTGCTCCTTTCTTCTCAGCGTGGTGCTTGTGACCCACATCCAAAACATATTACCCACCCTTCAAACATCTACCCTCATTCACCCACCCGTCTGTACCCTTCCCTCAACCTGCCAGCAGCCCTCCACAGGGGCGGCTGCGGATCAGAGCAGTCGTCCATCAAGCGTGGGGTATGTAGTTCGATTCCCACCCTCTCCTATCATGTGTTAAGGTGTCCCTAGGCAAGACACTGAAACCCAATTTGACCCAAGATGCAGAGCGCTGTGAGTGTGTGTGTGTGTAATAAGGTAGAAAATCACTATTATACCATTTATTATTTGCCATCTTTTGAAATGCTGTCAGTGAGACGGCGAGCTGAGGTAATGGCTGGCTTCCTGTCTGCTGGCCTGATGAGTAAGTGTATTGTCATGTTGACTGCTGCTGAGTGTATGGATATTATTGTATTTTGGCTGGAGCACAAAAAGATAGCTGTGGGTGTGGATGATTTACTACGGTATGTCTGATATGACTGTACCACCTGCATGCTGGGTAAACGTGTAAGAAAGTATAAATCGGGACCTTGAACTATTTTACTGCGCTTTACCACAGACTGGAACTCCCCTGTTTGATTGCAGACTTCTGCTAACAATGGATTGTTTCAACCAGTCGACATATTAGAAGAAACAGTTTTAGGGCGACTGATTTCCTTCAGATCTTACAGTAGCAGACAACTGGAGATTCGATTTCACCCAGCATGCCCTATCATATCACATACAGATTTCAGCCCACCACAGCCCCTCCCTGTTCCCACTTCCTACCTCCCTCCACAACTGTATGTCTGGAGAGCACCTGCCCCATCACCTGCCACTCAGACATTGGTTGTCTGAGCATGTGTGCATGTGTGTATATGCTGTGGGGAAGTTATCCAGGATGCCACACCTCACCCTCGTCCCACCCCTTACCTGCCTGACCTCCATCTGCTAACCTTGTGAATTCTGTCTGTGTACCTCATGTGCTAACCCCACAGGGACTATATGCTCTGTGTTTTGACCTCTTTTTGTTAAAACTGGGCTAAAATCATTAGGCACCAAAGTAACCTGCCCTTGAAACATCTGTGACACTAATATTTACAGGAGAGTCCATCACTTTCCTGGCATTTTGGCTTATGGCCTAAATAGCAGCCACAAGCCATAATAGCAGTCTATGCTCTTGCACGTGTGTAGTTGAGTTTCTTTGTTTGTCTCCTGGCTCAGCTTAGTGGTCAATTTCAGAGGAATGAGCATGCCGAGTCATCTAGGGAATGTGGAAAAGTGTCTCTGTAAGTCAGAGAGTCTCACGTGGTGATTGGGCGCCTCTTAAATCCTGATCTATAAAAACCACCATCTGCTGAGTTACCTGCACATTCTGATAATGATAATAATATTACTATGTGTCTGGCTTTGATTGGAATACAGACGATTTTCTAACCACAGAGCTCAAACTCTTCGAAAACAGAAACACTTATTCTTTAGGCAGTAGCACGCAGACTCTGTCATGTATTAAAATGTGCGTGTCAGAGAATATCTGGCCCATACGCGAAGGTTAAAACACACAGGAGGTTAAAATTTGAACCCAGAGGCGGGCAATGTGTGCCAAGCTCTACCCGGGCCGCACACCTCTAAAATCTCTGTAGCCTCAGGTTACTTCACATGGTGACTTGGCCAATGTAAAGCAGCATGTGTTTCACATTTGTACAGATAAAGTTAGATAAAACGTTTCTGGCTAAGGAAAAGACTTCTTCTTAAAATGCTTGTTTGTGTGGTGCTTCTGGGGAAAAAAACACACACACACACACACACACACACACAGACCAGGTGTTGTTCTCACGTGCCACAGCAGCAACTGCTCTTTTCCAGTGTCTTCAAGGCCTCTCAGCTCTCTTTCAATTCATTGCTCTAATCCTGCTGACACCGTCGGTATTCATAGTTTGGTTTTGAATAGTTCAGATCTCGGCTAAAGGAGACTCGTTTCTGGATGGTCAGTTTGTTAGGTGTGCTTCATTTTTACCTTATCACATTTCAAAACAACACTCAGCACAGTGGATGGCTTGTCCATACCTGTCCAGATGATAAAAGCAAGAAGTAGGGTGTAGGAGGAGGGGCGTGAGGAGAAACTGCTGGTGCTCAGCTGGGAGAAAGTGGAGCAGAGAGGTAGAGAACAGCAAGGAAGAGAGCGCAAGTGAACGCAACAGCACATGAATGCGAGAGATGCATCAGCAATTTGTTGTAAAGTAGGTCAGCTTCTTGAGAGCTCAGTGGCAAAGGATCAGATTGGAATCAAAGTGCTCTGATTGACAGTTTGAGTACAGCAAACCCAGCCTCCTCCTTTTTAATTAATTTAAGCCAGATGAAAAAAAAAAATGAAATTAAACTCCTGCAGATACATGAATGGCAGGCACAATTTCTTCTAACACTACTCTGTTACAGCAAACCCTTTAGGGCTAAGATGATTCATGGGCGGTCATGAGAAATTGAATCAGCTGTAACTCTGAAAATGGATTAATGGATAGTGCTTAGTATAAAGATTTAAGGGAAATGATTTAGTCTACAGTTTATTATTGTCAACAAATCTCATGAAACAATAACATGAAACAACAATAAATTATAGTCAGTCTGTCAGTATTTCCCAAACCAGCTGGTTCCTACTGAAGACGTGTAAAGTTTCATTTTAATAAAGGCTAAGCAATTTCTTAGAAATGCTTGGCTGTGTTATTTCTAACATCACTCACTCATGATCACACAGTGTAGGTTTTGGAGACCCCTTTTAGCTGTGGAGTAAAACATGTGAGATGCTCTATATATACAGAATGAGATTGTTGGTAAAGGATGAGTTCTCCATTCTCCATCTTAAAGCAAAGGTCAGGTGCCCATATGAAAACAGAAATAGGTTTTACTTTGCTATTTCATTCCTCCACACTGGCCTTTAACAGTTTCCTCTGAATGATGCTTCCTATGCAAGTGATGGGGGCCAAAATCCACAGTCCTCACTTTGTGCTAAATTGCATTCGAAGGTATATCTGAAGGTTATATAAGTGTTCAAGCTTCCAAATTATCTTCAAGCGTTTCAGCTTTTTAGTACAAAGTTCCCCCATTTTGTGACTTTGCTTCCTCTTCAACTAGGCGGGGAAACATAAAGGGGGGGCTTCACACTACAGAGACTTTGGAGGATGTCTACTTGATTTAATAAACACAGGATGTGTAACCTCCATTAACTTCAGATGCACATTTAAATAACATTTTACACAAGAACTGTGTAAGTTTGAAACCCATCACTTCCATTCAAAGGTTTTTTAGGAAGCAATCTCTTTATGGCCAGTATGAACATGAGGAATGATTACAGCAACCCATTCATTACGCCGTTCCAGTTTAGGGAATATGGGAATGATCCCGTCAAACCACACTTTCTCCACTTTCTTTCATGAATTTGAACACAATTGTTAAGGACCTGAAAAAAAAAGTTACTCAAATGTAACTTGCCAAAACATCCTAAATTAGTAGTCGTTTTCATAGAGTCTCTTTGCGTGCAGATAACCATCATCTGTCAGAAGGCACTGATTATGAGATTTTCTGGATTTACTGCGTGTCGGATCCGTGGCCCTTTTTCGTCTTTGTAGCTTGTGCAACTTAAGACAAAGCATCATAATTAAATCTGTCAATAGCTTCTTTGTGCCTTAGCCATCCTGGTTGTGTGTCTCCCGTGTGTCAGCGTATCTGACTGCAGTTGTTGTGGTGGCAGAGGGAAGTGGGGGAGAAGGGAGGTTAAAGGTACAAAGGTCTTGGCGTTTACGTGTGAGATAGTCGCCATTTTTTCAGGCTTTTAAATAAGAGCTTTCTGTTTGTCGGTTTCAGTGAGTGGGCATCCCACTGGGTGAGGCAGTGTCTGGGAAGCCATCTCTGCTCCTGGTCAGTTTCTCTCAATCACACACTCACATTCAGGTGGGGTGTCTGTGTGTGCTGTACCTTTTGTGATTGTAAGCCAGGTTGTCAGTGTGCATCTTCACAATGTCCCACAAGGTCATGGGTAAGACGCCTGAGGCTGTAGAGGAAGATTAAGAGGACCCACACCATGTGTAAACAACCCCCACCCCCGCCTACTTGTGTCCACGCTCTGCGTTCCCTCTGGGGTGCTCACCTGTCTCAGTGTGTGGAAGCTGGAAGAGGAACTAAAACCAAGAAACTCGCTGACCTCAATTTACTCAGCCATTCTCGCACCATTCAGGCATCTGTTCCCATGAAAAAATGCAGATTAGTGCATCACGTTGACATGTGGTTCTCTGATTGGAATTCAAGCCTCACTGAGGAAGTTTTGTTTGAGAGGCATGAAGCTCATTAACATACCAAGAAGACACTTTTCGGCTTTACATCCAAGCACATTAGTTGTGTATTCAAAATGTTGCACACAAATTGAGGTTAATCCATCACCATCATCAGTCAATCAATGGGAAATGGAGAGCATTTCCAGAGCTGATGTTGGAAAAACTGTAACTTTAGTATTAAATGGTTTAACAAACTATTCGGAAGACAAACAGGACTATTACAAAATTACCTAACGTCAAGTTTCCTGTTGCCCTTACTATGTTTTTACGTCAACATATCATAGTTTGCATCAAAACACTGAAAAAGATGCTGTCTTTTAACAGATGTGGTTTAATTTCAGTTTAAATGCTGGACAGTTATCAGAGTCACTAATACATAGTTCATAGAATATGTTACAAAACCTGGTTTTGCAAAACATAGATCTGTGGAGGACGGTTTTCCGAGAAGTGACGCTGAATGATGTCATGTCTTGTCTCGGCAGACAATACTGGGCTCTTTAGTCTACTGCGTGGCAATTAGTGGTCTGATGTGACAGAGCTAAACTGTGATCTCACACACACACATGAGCTGGTCACACCACACTGTTAGGACACTCAAGTCTGTCTGACCAAACAAACCAGACTTACGCTCATGGACCGAAGGTCTGTGGGGGGGAGGGAAAAGACGTTATAATTTTCCAGACGAGATTTCCCTTTATGACTTGATACAGTGTGAGTTGGCTGGATCTCTAGATTTTAATCACTCACACCTCGGTGCTGCAGACTACTCAGTATTTTTCCCCATACGAGCCTTTAAAGGGCATTTTAACGACCTCACAAGCAGCATCCAGTAACTCCACGGAGCATCTGGTGAAGTGTTTTAGCTGTAGTTTGATGATCAAACTTTCACCAGTTGTAAGCAACTGTTAACATTGTTCACAACGCAGATTTTAGATGGTGTGGGAATATTTTGTCTTCATCTCAACCACCAGGCCGACCTGGAATACTCAGACCAGCACTTGTTTGATTGGACTTTTTTTGTTTACTATTTTTGTGGCACATGAAGATTATGTCCCCACCTTCTTAACCCTGCCTACAAAGCTGTGATGGGCTCTATTGTTTTTTAATTTCTTTAACCAGTGAAGCAGCATCATGTCAGGGGTTGTTTAGTTGCAGCATTAGCATCCACGTTTGAACAAGTAATTGTGATAAGTGGAAATGTCTTTAAACTCAAAACATTTTGCAGTAAGGTTGAATAATGCAGGAGAAAAATCAAATTGTGTTTTTCTTTGTATTATTCACTACACTCGCTGCATCTTCTTGCAGTCTTATTGAAGTGTGTACATGAGGGAGCTGTACCACTGCTTCAGTATTTTCATTATTGTCTTAAATCAAATGTTATTTGTCGTGCTGAGGATCATTGCGTCTATAAATTCAGCTGTCACCTGAGTAATTTCCCAGTGTCACTTTGATTTGCATTTTGTATCTAGTTATATCTCAGCAGCGTGTTTGGTTCTTAAACACTTTCACTCTGCAGGTTTCACATAAAGCCAGCAGGCACACGTGTTTACGCCGCTCTCATTGTTTAACATCTGTAGATTACAGAAAAAACACACATAAAAAAAATGTCAGCTTTGAGATTTGTGCGTTTTGTTAAATTGCGAAACCATTTGAAGACTGTTAATTGTTTAACTCTACTTGAATATTACAGACAAGGCTTGTGATAACAACCAAACTGAGGACCTGACGTAGGACCTAACATATTCCAAAGCAGCATATTTCATTTGTGTCAGAATTATCCGATCTAGTTTTTTGACTACAGCTCTATTAAACTTTTCTTAAACACTCACAGCATTTGGTTAAAGTTATGCAAAGATGGTTTGATAAAGAACAACTGAACAGTGATTTAAACAAAACCATGATCTCAGTCTAACCTCAACCAAAGCGCTTTCTTTAAAGCAGCGCTTCTGTCGTACTCCCAGACATTAGAAAAGTAAACAGTGTAGAAATGTATATCTTCACCTTCATGAACTTCAAACGGCTCCAACAGTCAGAATCCATTTGTTTTAACACCCCCATGTCCCCCTTGGCAAACACCAGACAAACCTTAATTATGCATTTACTCAACATTTGGCTCTGTGTTGAAGCTGAATCAGCAAAAGATTTATGCTCATATTCATGTGATGCACTCTATTAAAGGATTATTTTGAGACCTTTAAGATGAAAAATATCACAATTAAAAATGCACATCATCATGGCTGCTGGCATTAAAGGCATACCAGAGTGCCATTCATTAACTGCTGTATGCAGACACGACGTCTTAGAGCAGCCTAGTAAAATTACAGGGGGAAACACTGGCAGCAAAGTCACAAATAACACCTTACTATGACAAGGGAAATTACATGTCTTTGGAATTGAAATTTAAATAGCATGATATAATTGTATCAGCTTGAGGAATGTGCAGCACATGTAATCGGACGCTTTCATGTTTGGATTAATTGTGGTGGTGAAGCTCATTGTCGGTTTTTTGATCAGGTGAACAGATAACTAATTTTCTGCAAACAGAATGTGGATATATGACAACATGGCTTGTTTGGTTTGTAGAGGATTGTTTTGAACAATCTTAAGGTACTGAAAGACAAGATGACCATGAAAAGCTGAAATATAGTTTTTCTCGGCCATACACTAAATAATTTGTATTTGATCTTGTCTCTGTAGGTAGAAGTAAGTAAAGTTTAGATAATACTGTACATCTACAGCGGGATTATAGTTTAAGTAGTCGGTAATCACGTCCAGACACCAATAAGCTCGTGTCATTACGCAGCAGTGGTCTGGATGTGTTTATATGGCTCAGTGGCTGCACCATATGAGTGGATCAGTATAAGCAGTTCCCACACCCTCTCAGGTGTCCTGTGCTCAGGGCAGCTTGGCCCAGGTACACAGATAAAGGCTGCCTTTGTCTGCAGCACGGAACAGGTAACCATTTGTGCCGTAAGTGTGTGTGTGTGTGTGTGTGTGTGTGAGAGAGAGAGAGAAACGCAGAGCGATAGGATTGACTGGGCTGTCTACCACTGCCACAAGAACAGGTGTGGCTTTTCAACAGCTTTGTATTCACAGCGAGCAGCTCATGTGCGCTCAGTGAAAAAACTCTGATTCTCCTGGCAAACAAACATTATTACAAACAAACTTGTAGTTTCAGGAAAAAAACAAAAACCTTCCACTTTCATCCTCGTAACGGATGCTGCTATATACTCCTGCAAATTACAGGTGCACAGTTTAATGTGATAATGCAAACTATAATGTAAAGTATGTGTCTCAAAGATTTACAGTGTTTCACTATTATAATTAAACTCTAAATTACAAAAAAGATGCATAAATTGAAGGCTATAGCCTGCAGCTTGTGTGTGAATAACAATGACTGTGTGACTTTCTGTGCCCCACATTTCACATAATACAGTATACTAAAGCCGTGTTTTGAGAATTTGAAACAGCAAATTGACACGTGCCTAAAAATGCTAGTTTGCAGCCTAACATAAGTTAATAATGTTAACTGGTATTTGAGTGCAGTGGCATAGAACATATTTTAGTGAGAGAGAGTGAGTAAGCAAGCGAGACGGGGTCTGCTGAGTGAAAAGCAGGAGAGACAGAAACCCCAAATTACTGATTATACCAACCATCAGCTCCTACTGGTTCTCGACCTTGTGCTTGAATTGTGCTTTACCTGTTTTTGCATTTCTGTGCCAATTGCAACACACATCGTGCACAGGTAGAGGGAGTGGAACAAATAGGTTGGAGGTTCCTTCAGAAGAAGTTGTTGCTGTTGCCGCGTGACACATAAACACATCTTTTTTTGGCACTCTGGTTATTTTATCACCATGAGCTGCAGTAAATAACTAAATGTGAATGTTTATGACTGATAAGACTTTATCTTTGTACTGTGGATGAACGTTCTCCTTCAGTTCGTTATATCTCTGCATCATCGTGCTGATAATGTGTCGCGCCAAAGTGCAGCGTCTGTCCACCACTGGGTCTGGTGAAGCCACTTTTATCAGACTAATTGAAAATTAACAAAAAGAAACATTTTTATTATGGTGTGGTGATGCCCAAATTTGAGCCTGCTGATTTACCCTTTCCACCCTTTCCTTATATACAGTATATATTTATGTGTGTGGGTGTGTTCACACAGGAAAGCAACATAGAAAATAGCTGAGTTAGCTAGTTGGCTAAATGACCTACATTAAATTATACTTTAGTGCTTTACCTTAAATTTAAATTTTAACAAATTTATTGCCAGAAACAACAAGTACTTACAGTACTGCAGTTTCTCATTTTGGTTATTAGGTGCTGCTGGATATTTGAATATTATAATGTAAATGTAATAATATAATGTGTCTAATTAAAAAATATAAAAGCAATGTACCTCTGGAACCCGCTGTGTGTGTGTGTGAGTGTGATACTGTGTCTTGTATGTTACTGTGTACCATTAATTTAACCCAGTGTTTATGTCAGATGTTGAGGATTACCTGCTCAGGAAGCAGGAGGGTGAGAAGACACTGAGCTCCAGTGGTGTGTGTTTAAACAGCCTGTCAGAGGAGCTGACTTTATGGCCTGCTGCTGGGTTTTAGCAGCCACTCAGAGTAAATATTCAATCACAAAAAGTGCCCGCTGGCTAAAGTAGACTGACAGGAAGATAGACCAACAATCATAGTGATAGACGAGTATAGATCTCAGGTGAAGAGTGAGAGTGCAGAGCATGTGTTCTCTTCCTCGGTCTGTTCGTCTGTTGTTACGTTTCTGTCTGGGGCCTCGTGTGTGTGTGTGTTTGTGTGTGTGTGTATAAGTACAGGGGCCAAACGCTGTGTGCAGAGACGTCTTTAATTAGAGCAGGAATACACGGCTTGGTGGACACACTGGACTCGTGCATGTCCAGTGTGTTGATTGCAGTACGAGTTTGTTGCTGTGTTTGTTTAGACTAACACGCCAATTTATGTCTTGGGGGAAATGTTCCAGTTTTTCCCTGTTTGGCTTTTTGTTTCCTTTAGATAAGGCAAGAGATTTTAGACAGTTCAGTCATCTCAGCCAATTCCAAATTGTGGAGCTCATTACTTAGACAAACAAGTCTTTACTGCAGAGGACACCAAAACTGAATTTGTGTTAATATCCTCTGTGTAAACGCCTTTTTCTATTTTCAGCTGCATCTAATATTCCAGATTCAGGAATCACATGACTTTTACAGTGACTCCCAAGACACAGAAATAAAGCAAATAAAGTTCAGTCAACAAATCTCCAGTGAGCACGATGGTTATAAAAGTCAAAGCAGTAAAGTACGCAGTACAAAAAGCAGTAGGCCAAAGTGGTAAAATGTTGATGGTAAAGTGCAGTTAGGATGAGGAGAAAGATGTGATTGATTTATGAAAATTGGACATTGATATTGAGTTCGTCAAGTACCAGTAGCTGAATTTATTGATGCTTAAATTAAATAAATTAAAAATGTTTTCATGTTTTTTATATATGAATGTTTAATTAATTTTTAATTTTATTTATTAGCGTATATTCTCTTGACTATGGAGACATTTACATTTTTCTAAATTATTCTGCCTTTAAATTATGATTATTCTAAATTTTATTATCATTTTAAATAGTTTCTCCCTTTTTAACACTTTTGTTATTCCAGTTACACTGGCCACCTGTTACACATTTAAATCGTGCAGAGTGAAGCCAACTGTAATTTCAGTTTCACCTTTATAGGTTGGACCATTTAATTTAATTAATAGGCGAAATGCTACCTTCACATTCTTCACCTTCACATACAAATTCAACGAATAGAGAAAAGTGTGAAAAGTGAAGTTGCTGCTTCTCTGTCTTGTTGTGTTTCGTCTGACATCTTACCAGGATCATTTTAAAATATGGACATAATTTGCTTTATATTATTATTATGTAACTATAAGTTCTCACTCCTCTTCTCTTTTTGCAGCTCCCATGTGTTCGTTCAGCCATGCTCCCTGGGTATGGACTCTCACCTTTTCCTGATTTTCAGCCCCACCTTCGTGTTTTTCACTGCCGAGGAGAGAGTCCCAGCATGTGGATCCCTGGCTCAGGAGAGTCCCAGACTCTGAGCGAGGTCCAGGAGGATAGGCCTCTGATCCACACATACCACCATAAGCATGTTGCTGTGTGCCAGCAGGAAACACTGGCTTTTATTGAGCTGCAACCACCAGTGACTCCTAAACTAAATGGTCTTGGCTCTCAAAGGGCAAGTGTTATTCCAGATTCACAATGTACGTCACACTGCCCGCCAGTGAATGGTTTCAGACACGCACTAAATGAACGAAATGATATGCAGAACAGCTGCCACAGGACAGACTATGAATATGAAACGATGTTGAATTTGAACTGTCATCAAACGCCTGCAGGCGAGAGTGAGGGCGAATGCCATGATGGCATCAGGACTTCTTTGCAGGAGCCGAGTGAAAAGCCACAAACGGTCACGACAGTTTGTCGTCCTCTCCACGCAGCTCTCAGCCTCCCTCTGTCGTTCCCTCTTTCCTCTCTATACACAAACAGAGACTCCTGGGAATCCCAGTTACCTTGCTCATCATCCTCACCTGAAGATACTGGGTTTCAGAGCCCAGACTCCTGCCAACCACAGAGGAGAACATCACAGTGTTCGCTGAAGGAGAAGTCTATCCGTGAGCTTGCAATTTCTGTTACTGTGGGAAAATTGATATAACAATTTATGTTTTTGGAGCTCTGCTTCCTGAGACTAATTTAAATTCATATTCTTCTTGTTTGCAGGGCGAAAGATACAGGTTTATTCTCCTGACAGCCCAAGTGATGAATCTCTCAACAGTCCGATCCTGGACGCTGACTACATCTTCCCTGGACCTTTTGCATCTTTCCTGGAGGAAGACCTAAGTGGATTATCTTCCTTAGAGGCCATTTCAAGTCCTTCATCCACAGATGGTTCTACAGATCTCCCAAACAGTCACAGTGATGTTTTTAGTTTACCTGCAGAACCGCTGCACATAACAGAAGACTCAATAACAGGGGTTGGGGAGGACAGTGGGAGTGCAGAGGCGTCCACGGCCACAGGCGGGAGCTTTTTGTCACGCAGCCGTCATGTTGACCAAGAGCGGCGGCGCTTCTCAGCTTCAGAGCTGATATCTAGACTGCAGCTGTCTCAGAGGAAAAACTCTTTCACCCTGAAGCTGGGGAAGTCTCTGTCTGCACGGGTAGCATCTAGAGACAGACAGAGCTCAAACAACCTCAGCCCCAATCCTGACTGTGAGTAGACAACAGATGCATTTCATTGATAGGTGGTATAAATGCGATCGTATCATCATCTAAGATCATCGTATCTTCATGTCGGGACAAGCAAGTTTTTTACGGTGCTCCTCTTAATTTAAATATCTTCTATTTATATAGTGTTGTATTCCATGATCCATTTAAGCCATCATCACTGAAAAATCTCTGAAGGGCTGAAGTGGCATGCTCCATCACCTTCAAAAAATATTATTATCAGATCTATAAAACCAGTGGTTCAACATGACAGAAATTAGAGTCTTTGATACATTTTGTCGCTTGCTTTTTACCCTGACCCATGTTTTATTCCTCTATAGATAAGTCCACCTCCAAGCACCGTGGCTCAGGAGGCTCCAGTGATAGTGCCCCCCACAGTCCTATAGGTCCCGCACCTCCTCTACCCAGCAGTGACAATGGGATGCCCTTGCATCGGTGGAGCACAAAACTTGGGTAAATATGGACTTAAAATATGAAAACGTATTCGTTTTTATTACTTTCAAACCCTCCAAAACAGAGACAAGAGTGAATTTAATCTGCTCACGATTATGTCAAGAATCTGATTTCACATAAAGAAAACAGTCTAGTATAAAAAAAGATCAGGGTCCATCTTGTTTGCAGAAAGAGCTCCAAAGACTGAGAACTGAGTCACTGTGAATGTGAACTGTGAACCTGATCTCTGCTCTGTTTTGACTGCTCCACTAACTTTGGATTACAACACTTTGACAAACGTACATGACAGCATCAATTTACACAGAACCAAAAATTGTTTGAGCCAGAGTATGTAAACAAGGAGGCAGGAGTCTTTTTTTTTTAAGGCAGAAACATGTCACCCAGTGCAGTGATGTGGATCCCTGATGTGTTTAGGTATCCTCTAGGTTTTGAACACTGGGCTCTATGACACAGACAAATCAGGTCAACTAGGTTCTGAATTCAAAGACAAAACGTTGACTTAAAGCAGTTCATTGTTGGTTTTGGTGTCTGCATGGGATGTTTTGAAGATAACAAAGATACAGAAAACCACCAACCTGCCCCTTTAAGATCAAATTATGTTGACAGAACATTGAAATTTCGTTCACAGAATGAGAAAGAAATCCATAGAAGAAGACTCGGGCACACCTCCACCTGTTGGCTCTTCAAATCGCTTATCGCGGTTTTTGCCAAGTTGTAAGTTCCCCTGATATGTTTTTTCTTTTCTGTTGCTATTGCACCAAAAGTATTTAGACCCTATTAAAATATGTTCTTTACATTTCCCTGTAACCAACTTTATCCAAGTTAACATGTTTTTGTTTCACTCCTGCAGCGATTCTGTACCAGGAATACAGTGACGTCGCCATCAACAGAGAGATCCAGAGGCAACAGGGGAAGGAGCCGGGCACAGAGGAGGAGGGACTGAGGGATGAGGGCTCAGATGGGACCCCGTCTCCATCTAACCTGTCCCCTTCCAGCTCCTTTCGTTCATCTCGAGGCTCGGCTTTTGCACTGTGGCAGGACATACCTGACGTGCGAACCAGCGGTCAGCTCGACAACTTCAGCAATGAGGAGAGGAAGTTGCAGGAGGTGAATACCCTGTTACAGATTATTTAATTCTCTGTTGGACTGTCACAGCTGTTTGCTAATCTGTGAATCTGTAATACTGTGTGTTGCTCAACTCAGGCAAAGTTTGAGCTGGTGACATCTGAAGCATCATACATTCGTAGCTTGACGATTGCCGTGGATCACTTCATGCTCTCCCAGGAGCTCTCTGAGTGTCTTGGAGCTCAAGAAAAGCAGTGGCTCTTCTCCAAGCTGCCTGAAGTCAAAGATGTCAGTGAGAGGTGAAGTACTGTCCCACTGATGTGTCTCTATTGCCCTCGTTTTGTTCCTTTAACCTCCCAGTAACCATGTCTCCTCCTCTGAGTGTTATTTCTGCTCACATATGGTTTGTAGGTTTCTTCAGGACCTAGAGCACAGACTGGAGGAAGATATTCTGCGATTTGATGTGTGCGACATCGTCTTGGATCACTGCCCAGCCCTGCGAAGGGTTTACTTACCCTATGTAACCAACCAGGCATACCAAGAGCAGACATACCAGCGCTTGCTGTGAGTAACTGCTGTCGCCATAACGTATAAACAACATATTTGCTGTTTGAGTTGAACACTCTGTGTATGTGAGGTACATGTTTCTGTGCACACACACACACACACACACACAGCTGTGGTGCATAAAGTCCAGTTGTTTCATGCGTGATGTCCATAATTTCCTCTAAGGCTGTTCAGGTGTTGTTTTACACCTGCATGACTTAACTTGCTGATGGTTCACTTTAAGTATTTTGAACTTTTTTCTCAGGTTAAATACCATGCTGGAATTTTCTGTCAGTTTTACTAAACGCCATTAAAGTGTTTTTCTAAATTTCCACGTCTCGTCTTCTCAGGCACGACAACCCTCGCTTCCCCGGTATCCTGGCCCGTTTGGAGGAGGACCCCGTCTGCCAAAGACTTCCTCTGACCTCTTTTCTAATCCTCCCGTTTCAGAGGATCACACGGCTCAAAATGCTCGTGGAGGTAGATAATTAAACATTAGCTGCAGAATTCATGTTTGCACTTGAAACCCAATTACGTGAAACTGTAAAAGGGGTGATATTGGGACCGGCCAAGTATTTTGCCAGAGCACGTTTTTCATCAATAGTGCCTGACAACAGTATTGTTTACTCTTTGGCATGCCTCCAAAAACATCTTTATATTTCAGAATATCTTAAAGAGGACGACACCAGGCTCTCGAGATGAGGACACTGCCACGAAAGCTTTCAACGAGCTAAAAAAGGTAGTGATTATCATCCCTAATAGCCACTTGGATGAGCACCAGCATTACCGCTGGTGAGGCACAACAGTAATAACCGTGTTGGTATGTGTCTTCTTAGATCATCAAAGAATGTAACTCCAGCGTGCAGTCGATGAAGCGGATGGAGGAACTTATTCACCTCAATAAGAAAATTCATTTTGAGGGAAAGGTGACTGAAGGTTCTTTCTGAACTTCATTATGTCACGCTTATGTCTTCTGTGTTTCTTATGCACCAGGTTGTTTCTTTTGTCTTTGCAGATCTTTCCTCTCATCTCTCAGTCTCGTTGGCTGGTGAAACACGGCGAACTCCTGGAAGTAGACACTCAGATGATGAGTATTTCAGGGTCAAAGCTCAAGTTACCCACGAAGCCTGTGTACCTCCACCTGTTCAATGACTGCCTGCTGCTGTCCAGGAGGAAGGAGTGAGTGATTAGCAGTCGTTTCACAGTATTGCACTGGTTGATTTAGTGACATACAGCAAAGCTAAAGGAAAATTCAAAAGTTGAACTGAATTAATGTGTTTTTCATATTTATTTAAATTTTCTGGTGTGTTTATATTTTATTTTACAGTTGTGTTGTAGTCGAGAAATAGTACAATCACCCCGTAAAATACTCATGAATCAACCACATTTAACACTTAACCTTAACGTCTGTGAAGATTCTCAGATTCTCAGAACCTTAACGTTCTCCTAACGAACACAGTGCTGCGGGAAAACTGAACTGCGCCTGCTGGCTAGTTCAGTATGTGAAGGATGTGCACATTTAACACTTTGGTGCCTCCCAGTCTCAAAACCCAGGAATGCACGTTTAATAAATGGAATATCTCCACATGGCTGCCGATGGCGGTTTCAGGTTCAGGTTCACAGGAGATTTTGACTGAATTTCTGCAAACCCTAAAACACAAATCATACTCACAGTGCCACTAAAGATTTTGTGAAATTTAACTGTTTTTTTTTTTTGCAGTACATGGAAGTTCATGGTGTTCGTACATGCCAAGATCGGACAGCTGAAAGTGAAGGATCTCAGTCAGAAGCTGCAGAATGTCTCAGGCTTCATCTTCCACCTGCAGCTGTGCGAAGGCCAGCAGCTCAAACACCAAATCCTGCTCAAGTCGCACACTGAGTGAGTAACAGCACCTCATCACAGTATTGACGACGGGTTTTACTTTGGTTCAAACTAGATGCTTTAACAGACAGTGCTGTAAAATGCATCTTGCTGGTTTTATGTCTACCAAGGAGCGGGAAACAGAGATGGATCACAGCAATGTTCCCATCTGATCCACTCGAAGACATCGGGCAAGCCAGTGAGAATGATGGTCAGTGAGCTTCAAGTTGACCCTTACCAAGTGTGAAAGTTCACATTCATTCATTCTTTTCTCCTTTTCCACAGACATAGCCCAGGTTCAGTGCATCAAAAGCTATCAGGCCCAGGAGCACGACGAGTTAACACTGGAAAAGGCCGACATTCTTCATGCAAAGACCATTACAAGTGATGGTAAGACCTGCTTCCACCAGCTTCACCCTGCGCGTGGATGGACGTCACGTTTACATGTCCTATAAGCTGCCTGACATCTAACGGGTGTTCTGTTGCAGGTTGGGTGGAGGGCATCAGACTGTCAGACGGGGAGCGGGGCTGGTTCCCCAAAACCTACGTGGAGGAAATTACAAGTCGCAGCGCGCGCCTCCGCAACCTCAGAGAAAATATCCGCATCAAATGTGTCACAAAGAAACTGGAGGGAGAGGACTAACAGTTTTTACTGCTACTCGGGTGTTAAAGGTACTTTTCAGTTGATACAGTTATTTCCATAATTCACACTTCTGGATGATGGATAATTCTTTTTTTAGTTGGCTAGTTGTGAATACAGTTTGGAAACATTACACAGCTTTTGACGCTCCCTTGCAGTTTCAGTTTAAATGCTTTCACACTAAAAGTTGTGCCACTGTGTAGCTGCTAAACTTTCTTAACTCACCCGGTAAATGTAAACGAATCTGAAGACAAATCTGAACATCCATAGTAAAAAAAAAACTGTCACAGTAGCAGAAGTCCAACGAGTTCCCAAATGACCAGATAACTCTATAAATCACATAATTACACCTGAGGCAGATTCTGTTCATTTGTCTGAAGGTGATGAAAAGCGTACTCGTCATATTTTGGTTGTTGTCCTTATCTCATGAACTTATTACAATGGCTATATTATATATTCTTCATATTGTCAGCAAATGTCGTGAAAAGACTAAAATCAACGTTTAATTGATCCCAGGGTTACGTACTGTAGTGGAAAGGTTCAGATTCTGAAAGCACTCATAACCCAGTATGCAACCACTGTGGCTATGCACATAAAACACAGGAAAAGACTTGAAGCACTCAAAATGTAATTTGGTCTGTGGTTACACGCATGAAACTGTCAGCATAACAGATTAAAACTTTGATGCATTAAAATAGGAGCGTGTCAGATGTGTGTGACACTGACGACAGCTGAACTACTTTTGGTGTAGACTCGCTGTTCGAGTTACTGTGTGGTTCTCCTTTAGTGCTATGAACAGCTGCACGCACTGCTATCTCTGGTTTGAGTAACGTTTACTAGAAACTGCAATGCCCAGCTGGAAATTATTTAATCTTTTTTTTTCTAACTAAACAAAATGTTTGTGGCCTGTTTTTATTTTTTTTAAGTTTATTGGTTGATGCTAAAATACAGTGTTTGTTGGGAGGTTTTGGTCTTTTCATGCCATGTGATGATGGTAAAAACAATAACGATGCATTTACATTCACCACACAGGTTGTCAATGTGCACGTTTAGCTTCACAGGACTAATTTTAAAACTTTCTGTTGGCCTCAGATTAGCAGCAGTTCGAGTAAAAGTTAGACGTTATTGTATTTTACTGTTAATACAGGATAAAATAACTGTCATACACTAAGCACTGAACTAAATGAAGCCTACATCATCCACATTCTTCCCCTCATCAAAGATTAAAAAGCTCCAAATGACCAACAGCACAGTGTAACTGAGCTGAGAGCCGCTGTTAATGAACCACTATAATCCACATTTCAATGTAAACTCCTCCAGTGGCACATAAAATTTTATAACCCCACTTTCTTCTCTGTATCTAAGTTGTTAGTTGTAATTTAAGTGGTTGCTGTTGCAGCATGTGTATTTATACTCCTCTAGCTGGTTGTTCTCTAAGGAGATTCCCATGTAAATGTACTTTATTGTAGATGGCTTCATGTATAAAGAGTAGAAAATGGTCCATTTACTTTTTTGATTGTAATTTATATAAAAAAGTTTTACAAATATTATGGCGTTCCATAATTATAAACCTTACCGTCAGAGTAATTTGTAATACCACAGTAAATATAAATACTGTAATACACTGGATGTTTACTGTACTTCTCCACACTACTGTAAATGTTTAACCACTGAAATAAATACAGATACTTACATTTTATGCTGTGTTGAATAAATTATTATTTTTATCCCAGTTTTAAAAAGTTTATTTTGAAAAAGTAAACTACTATGTCCACGTTTATATGTACAGTTTCTTCACTTCTGTTTCTTTAGTAACCTTCATAGCTCTACAATCTCTACGTCGAACATTTCTTCATCTGGGTCACGGCCTTATTTCTGTTTGTCCCCACATGAAAGAGAACTGCAAGTGTGCTTTTAAGTGCCTCAGAGCATCAAACTTCACTGCTGCGTCTCCATTTTGTGGCACACATACAAGTAATATGTACAAACTATCTACACAGATAGTCAGCTGCATCCGTTGACGTGAAAACGGTCTGTCGTTATCATCGGCTCCTGGGACTCCTTCCTGCTCCTGTGCAGCTTTGGCACGATTGGTGGTGCAGCGTGACTCACAGTGACGTGGCTGCTTCTGTCTGGCTGCAGATGACAGACAAAAACCCCAATGATGCACAGTTGATTGGCACACACAGGATGATTTTAGAGGTTTGTCCCTAACTAAAACCAGCAGAGAATGGTTACCAGTCATTTATGTTCAGTGTGGTAAAATGCTTGTTGTCAGCCTGGGGTCTTATACTACATTCATATTACAGCTAGACGAACACCTTTTCGTCACTGTTTTTTAACATGTGGTATGAACAAACTAAAAGATTTTTCTCAGATTAGATCTAGGCAGCTGTCTTATGTGGTCCTACACGCATTTCATATCAGGTCAGTCACGTTAGAACTTCCTATGTCTTTGTATTTTAAATGTCTCACTTCTCTTTGCACGTGCTGCCTTCGTCATTCAGTTTCAGAACCTTGTAGCTCGTTCACTAGTGACAGGTAAA
This sequence comes from Ctenopoma multispine, assembly GCA_034779795.1. Taxonomy (NCBI): domain Eukaryota; kingdom Metazoa; phylum Chordata; class Actinopteri; order Anabantiformes; family Anabantidae; genus Ctenopoma; species Ctenopoma multispine. The sequence continues at coordinate 6,004,069 of JAUYWH010000025.1, read as the reverse complement.
TGGACCGATGGTGGAAGGTTCACATTTGTTGGATATTTATGCAGAAGTTTCTATTTAACCAAACGACTGTGTGAGCTGAGTCAACAGTATTTAAAACTAATAAAAAATGCTGATATGAACTAAAGCAGTAAAGCTTAAGATTAACAATTTTATTACTGTTGAATTTAGATGCTGATGCCAAAGTTTGTGTTTTATTGGGGATCAGTAGCCCCCAGTTAGCTAAGAAATGACTGAATGCAGTATTCATTTATAGGACCATACCAGTAATCTAACGTATTTGACAGTCTGACCTGTTGTAATTGAAACATCCAGTTCTGATAATCCTCCAGGCAGGTACAAGAGATCAGCAGAGGCTCCACCAGCTCACCTAAAATAAAGCAGCTATGTTAGCTATGGTTCAGTGGAACATTTAGCTTTAAAAAAAGAAAAAAAAAGTATTATGTCACATGTGTTTACAGTTTACCTATCAACTCAAACTCCAGCTGTCTCGGCGAGGTGGACGTCTCCACCGCTCTGATGCTGTGTCGGGGTAACCTGCCCTGTTAGGCACAATGCAGACAAACAAAAAAGAAATTCTTTAAGTTGCACATGAATTTCCAATGTAATTATAACATGATTGTTTTATGTCACTGCTGTGTAAAACAGATTCACCAATGTTTCAGGCTCGAGGTTTGAGTTATGAAATGTGTCACAAAAACAAGCACCATATCATGATTACTGAGACACGTAGCTATGCCACAGAGGTTGAGCTGCTATTATTATGGACGTTTCCCACAGAGTCATTTTACACTACCTCATATCTAATATTCAGCCGCTTGTTGTCGACTGACAGCAGCAGGACATCTTGAGGGAAGAGAACCATCAGTCTTTGCTGGTGTCCCTGCAAGAACACCACCACTGTTAATGCTCAACACATTTTTAAAAAGATGACTGCAGGTTTTTACAGCTCGTGTGATCACTCCTGTTGAGAAAAGATATTTATACTCACTAGTACAACTCTGTTAAATAAATAAAACAATCACTGAGAACAATGGCAGCCTTCTCCAAGCATAACCAAACTGTTTTGTGACAGTGTTCTCAGTTCCACTTCAGAAAGGTTCAAAAGATTCAGTCTCATTTCCACAGAAGGGAACTGAGCTGATAAGGTACTACAGGAAGCAGCAGTGTTCTTGTGACGTTGCCTCTGTTACAAGTATGAGAGACCCGAGAGGCCACGTTTTCGGTCAAGCTTGGCAGGTTTCTGAATCAAATCTTTGTTTTTATGCTGACAAATAAAAATTCTTGCCCTGAATACTGAAGTAGCATTCAAAGTGATAGTAGCTGACCAGGAGCTGCATTTTGACATTTTTTCCTATCAATTTTGTTGTTCTGCTTTCGTCATATTTGTCTCTGCTACCTGCACACATACGTTTTTCTAATCACTTAAATTAATTGTAGTTTTCATAAAATTATTTAATGTCTTTTAGATTTTTACGTCAAACCATGGATTTATACTTAATTTGAGCACATTTATTTATTTGGGAGAATAAATGACTAATTTCAAGATTGTGTGATTATAAGAAAAATAAATTACACACAAGTCATCTGTGCTCTTTATAGATCAGCACCTCCACAACCTTTAGTCTCATTGACATTTCAACGAGCTAAAGAATTAATAAGTGTGAGAAATTACCTGTCTCTGTGTGTTGTTGATATGGACGACAGATATGTATCCTGGCTGACCCATGTGCTGTATAGGCGAGCCCTCCCACTGCCATATTGGAGCCTGTAGTAAGTATTTTTTTAACTCTTCTCTTTTCCAGTGCTCATCACATGGTAACTGGGGGAGAAATATGCAAACAGTTTATTAATCCTCATGAGAGCACTATAACAGCTACAGCTATAACCAGATATACAACAGGTAATTACTAGATAAGAGAGAGCGCAATGAGAGGGATTCATAGGATGAGATATTGACTTGTGTCTCCTATCTTCTATGTGCTGCATCCAGTTCTGTAACTCTGCAGCACTGGCACATTTAAACACCTTGGCCTCCACCATTGGACCTGGATGAAAGAGGAAACGACACAAACTGTGGTCAGTACTTCACACTGTGTGGCCACATGTTATTTTCTATGAACTCACCGCTGATTTCAAACACGTGTTGTGAGGGCGACGTGTCGGAGTCCAGTGAGACAACTTGGAAAGAAAGTCCAGAGAGTGGAAGGATGCCCTGTGAGATGAGAGATAATTAAACAAATAATAATAAAAGTGCAATGACACTACATATTACATTTGTTGCTACGTTCCTCTTATTTCAAATGTTATTTTGTTAAGTCATGTTAAGTCTTTGCAGCTTCTGCGAGTCTCTTGTTATTTTTAATCTTAGCGTAGGATATCAGTCCACTGAAAAGGAAATGAACTTGTAAGAACAATGTACTAATCTGCATTAAAAAAAAACATTCAAGGTACTCAAGTACCTCAGTCTACTCAGAAATCAGCTGTATGACATCTTCTATTACTACATAGGGGTTGGTCTGATTGTCACTTCTTGTCGTTGACGTGATAATAGTGGTGATGTAGTTTTGTCTAAAGTAGGTTGTGCCGGTGTACCATGTTACAGAGACGTGTGTTTGTTTATTTGTAGTCACATCCCTTCACTTCTAGTGTTTCTTTGTTGTAAATATTTTGTGTAACTATTAAAACTGCCATCTGAGCTCACCTATTTTACAGGACATACATCCTACATACCGTAGATTTATAAATCACCGTTTTTAAGTTTGCCTGCATATGGTTGCTGATCAAATAATCCTGTGAGTACACATTAAACTCACACAGTAATTTCATGAATGTGTAATATGTAACATATATATATTAATTTCAGAAAACAACTGGTTGAAATGTTTGGTGATTCTTTTTTCCCCCAAAAGTGTCTCATTAAAGTCTTCAGAGTTATGATTATGTATGCCTGACAAATGTAAAATTTACTTTTCTTTTAATTCTGCTTCAGGTTTCTTTAAACTTTGGGCTTGTTTTGTGCAGTTAATAATAGCTCTGCAGTGTTTAAGGCAACGTTGACATTTCACACATTAATCTGGACTATTGTTAGCAGATACAGACATCACTGCTGCACAAGAAAGATGTATTTCTGTCCGGTGTCATATGTTATACACAGGACTTGATTTTCCATGTAGTTGTATAAGATAACTTGTCTGAAATTCCTCTTCTCAAAACCACTATTTGATATTTCCAATTGTCTTAAAGTAATACGCACAAAGAATACCTTATAAATAAAGTCTTGTTGGTCCAGTGAGAGGATCAGCAGGTGAAAAGAGAACAAAACCAGGAAGTGCTCACTGGTTTCCTGCAGAGACAAACATAACACAGCATTGACACCTAAATTAGAAGTTTGATACTTCATACTTTGATCTTAGGTTTTGTGTGTTTATGTCTTTTTATATTCACAGTTAACAGTAAAACAGTATTACTGTTCTTCAATAAAAGCTACCAGACAGAGGGTTGTTAACATTCTTTTAAAGATGAGGTTTCGGTGGAGTTCCACAGTGTGTGTGGTGCCAAGTTACCTTTGTGTAGCTGTTGTAGAGAGACACCAGGGAGGAGTGGACAATCTGTCCGTAGGTGTGGGCAGGTTGGCCTTCCCAGTCTCTGATTGGATGCTGGGAGTAAATCCTGTGATGCAGTTCCTCTCTGCTCCTGCCCCACAGCACCACCTGCAGACACAAAACTCATCAGCACATATTTCTTCATCAATTTCATGATTACACAAACTTTTTTTTCCACCTTTATAAACAGATTAAGTATATAGCTTAACTAGCAACACTTGATATGGGAAACAAAACGCAAAGCTCAGAAACAGAAGAGGGAAGAAAATGAAACTAATCAAAAATGAACCAACCCTAAAATATACAAACACATGCACACGCACAGATAATCTGTTGAATACAGTATGGAAACCTGTTCAAAGGGGACTAATACTTCATTAAATAAGCCTTTATAATTTTGCACATTGTATGTCATTTTTTTCAAATGCTATATATGATACAATCTCGTTAACCTTTTACCTACAGTATGGAGAGGTATTTGTATTCCACCAGCTCAAAGCTATTAGCCTTCTAGCTTGTAAAATACACATATTAATAAGCGCACACTTCCCCTTTTTTGTATTACGTCGCTTGGGATTTCAGATTTTAGATTCACTAAAAAACAAAAAGTGATGATGTCCCTCCTTCCAAGCATCTTTTTATCACCACATTCCCATCTCATCGGACATCACCGCATTTATCACAAGATGCTGCTGTCAGGGTTACATACGTACACTCAGCCATTTACAGTACACTGGATTGCGTTAAATCAGGTATGTCTTCTCAGTTTCTTTACACATTTTCTTCCAATGATCTATTGTTACCTCCTACCTCCTCGTTAAGATTGTTGTATTTCAACAAACTTACCATAATTTACACTTAACTTACACTTAAGATACTAATTTCTGCTTTATTCTTGACTCTTGTACCAACTGGTTATTCATTCATTTTTACCTTGAGGATGATCTTTTACCGTCTTTTTCTTCTCGTATCACTGCCACCATCGATATTTATATGTGGCCACATGTTCCTGGAGCAATGAATCATGCACTACACAGCAAACTCAAGTGTGTTTCTCTGTTGCAAGCCTACAGTGATTGTTGTGTGAGAAAAGAGTTGCACAACAAGGGGAGTTTGATATCTAAATAAACTATCTAAACAAAATGTCTTCAAGATATACCTGTGGTTTGGATGCTTAGACAATTTGTCATTTAAGAAGCATAATGTTTAAAAACTCAACGCTGTGCTTCAGTGTTTCCTTCCTCCTTTATTTCCTGTAAAGTTTGAATCATACCAAACAGCGAATGCAGCATCTCTGACTTTTGTCATTGGAAATTCTTAGTGTGTATACAGAGTATGATGGGACGACTGTGGAAATTCATCTGAAGCACATCTAGAGTAAAAAGTGGTAAAGTGTCAGTCTTCAATCACTCTTCTACTGTGCAGTGTGCATGACTGAAGTTACAACTTTGTCTGTCCTGCATAGTCACACACACACACTGACCTCTTGTTCCGCTTGTCGTACTGAAGGATACGGCGGCGGTGGTGGTGGCGGCAGCAGCTGCTCATCCCTGCTATTCCTTACTGACAGCTGAAGCCTGGTTTCACCCAGACTCCACACCCTGAATAAACACATCACAAAACAAATTACAACTTTTTTTTAATCAAACAGCTCTGTTGCACAGCAGCAGCCAATGCGGATGGCAGTGTCTTAGCGGCATGTTCTGTGGGGGCATGTTAAAGGCTTTATTTGGTTTTTCCTGAGGCACAGATGCAGAGTGGAGAAGTAAAATAAGGAACAAATGAAGAGCAATAGAAGATATCACAATTTTAGTGACTTGTCTTGACCCCCCAACACACCCCACCCCCCTCAGCCCAGCAGCAGCCAGACATAATCAGCTTACAGCAGTCACAGCAGAGACAGACGCACCTGCTGACCCTTTACCGCCATATTTTACAGCTTCTGTCCATTACACATAAACTTTGTCCCAGTTTTATACTAACAAAGCAGGTTGTGAATGCAGTAGATTTAGGTACACAGAAAAAGCAACACAATGCAACACACAAAGAGAAACGAGTCACAATACTCGTACAATACTTACCATATTCCTATAAAACTTTAGCTCAGTAACTCAACCTATGAGGAAATGTAAGGTGTGCTTCTCCTTTTAACAAACATCTATCTCCATTTCTTAAGCGGAAACAGCTTTAATGAAGAGTCAGTCATCTAGTGATGAACAATCCTGTATGTGTTCTGAAGTTTACATGTAACTATAATTTGTATTTGAATTGTTTGTGCTGTTTTGTGTATTTATTTCTAGTATCAGAACTAGACTCTCTACATGCTGTGCTCCGTCACACTGGTGCTACAAATAGATAAACAAATAGTGGATGGTGGTGGCAGTGGCAGGTTGAATACTTTCCTTGACAGTGGTGTGAACTGGTATGCAAATTTCATGATTTCCTGTAGGTGAACATGCGCACTATAGCAGGCACTAACATTTAAGTATTGAACTGGGACAGCATATGCCCCACACACACACACACACACACACACACACACACACACACACAATCAAGAGTATACCTATTTAAAGTTGTGCATGTTTATGATGTTCAGCTTCATCTGTATTATACATTGCAAACATAAGTAGCCTGCAACCATAATAAGTACTCAATAACCAGCCACACACAGGGACTGGTAGCTACTGTTGTGATTGGCCTCTGCTAATCCCCCAGTTTTAGAACCAGCAGGTATTTGACCCGCCCTGACTCTGTAGTAAACCCCTACACGGTCCAGTCATTGTCTTAAACTAATCTGCTAATCACATCAGTGTAGCGTCACTGAGCTCTCAAGTTCATGTTGAGTAAAAAGGAGCCAATTAGTTTGCCCGCATTGTTGTTCTGCTGGGTGGAAAGCATATGGATGTAGTGTGCTGTTACGTAAATGTTTTCATGGCAGGTAAACATTTTCTTCACAACTGAAAATGGAAGTTTTCTGTCTGAAAACACATCCTGTTACTGTGTAAAACAAATACATCAAAATGTGACAGATAAAAAATGCCAAAGAAAACCACAGTTTGAATTAAAAGCTGCAAAAAGTTTATGTTCTTTCACTTCGCAGACCACTTCCTCTAGAACATGCCGAAATACAAAACCACATTTTAACAAACTAAAAAAGACACACCAGTAAAGCTATCAAGATAAGCACAGGGAAAATGACTTATTTCACATTTTGGATGTGAAGTAATTCTGGTATCTCTGTAACTCTTATTTCCATCGTAGTATTTTGTTCCAGGATCACAGTACAGTCATCGGTGGGTAAATTCCTGACTACTACTTTCTATTTTTGAGCAGCTCTTAGATGTAAAACATTAACTTGTTTTTGTGTCTTACCCTATATTGTCTCCAGAGAGTTCCAGCAGCTCGATCTCATCAGGGCCCACCTCGTCCACTCCAGTATGCCTCTGGGTCACACTGCAGCATCCCATGACGGATGAGGAGTCTGTCCCTCTCAGCAATGTCTCAGCCTCAGCTTCTAGTCCACACACTGAGCACCATCTGCCCGGGCAATCATCCCCACTGTGTGTTTGAGACACACTAAAACCAAAGAGATAACATAAAAATGCAGGGTAGTTGAGTCCAAAAGAGGATATTATGTGCCGGAGAAGAGGAGGGAGGGGGTGCTACTAAGCTCTAGTTCCCCCTTTTTGCCAGCATGTTGCATGTATTTCCATAAAGCCCTGAAATAAAAAGGTGTATAAGCTTTTAAACAGGAATTGAAGAAAAAAGAGGCGAGAGGTTTCTGTTGAGTAGCACTGTTGTAGTTGTTCCTTCCTTCCTGTCAGTTGGCTGTCTGCAAAGAGCTCAGCAGCTTCCTCAGTTTGGTTATTTTACACTCACACCGGGAACCTGTTGACGCATCAGCATGACTAATAAAAACTGCTTCTGTTGTCATTCAGAGACAAGTTTGACAAACATACACCAGATGCTCTCAGCCTTCTTGCTGAGAAGCATGTGGATGAAGTAAGCATCCAGTTGGGAAAGATGGGACCATGACTGCCTGTGTTTACACACACACACACAGAGCGTGAATATGAATAGTCAAGTGAGATAATTATGAGTTATGAAAGGGGAGGTGAAGGAGAGCTGCAGTCAAAACAACCCACGACTGTAGCGTGGAGCCTAGTGTTGATCTTCCTGCTTAAAATTGCAGTAAGATGGTGGGAGGGTTTGCAGACAATCATGTCATGGAGTGTTTCTGTCTTTCCACAGGGCAACTTTCTGTGAGATGACTGATGGATACAAAGTAGGTCATGTGCTTCTATTACTAAAAGTTAAATTAAGTTAAGTTAAATAAAGAACAAACATGCTCTGAATGACAAGTTATGTTGAAAACAACAGAAAACTATACAGTTATAGAGTTGTTAATGCAACAATTGTACATTTTTATTTTCACCTTAAACATTTCTGCAAAAATTAAATGTCCAAACTGTTAATTTTCTTTAGACAAAGCATTGTTAGATTCCAGCTGTTTGCATATACGATTCACAGATAATCTTTTCTTTCACAAAGTCAACTCTTTGTGTCTTCTCTGAGTTCCTCTTCACTGATTTCCTGTCCTGTTTCATGCTTTTCCACACACACAGGACGCCTAGCATCAGGAGGCAGTGTTATCGTCTCTGGAGAGCCACAGGCCGAGGTGCCTTCAGTCACTGCTGATGACAGCGACATGATGATCCTCGTCTGCGGAGTCTTTGAGTGCTTCGGGTCATGTGTGGCCCTCACATGGTGATGAAAAATACATTTGCTCAGCTTGAATTCACCCCGAGGCCTGGGATTCTTCCTCCTGACAGACTGTGTGCTGTTGATGCTGCTGTGTAAATGTGAAAATCCCGGCAATGATGACGAGCTCACATGGAGAGGTGAGGTCACGGTGTAAGTGCTGCAACAGTGGCTAGACTTTAAACAACCCCTCCCTTCACCACTAACTGAGACATTCACAGAATTATCAGGAGATGCAGAGGGCACTGTTTTACCCTCAGTTTCTGATTTACAGCGTCTGGGGTCAGACCTTTGGGTCTTTTTCTGTCCTTTTTGGTGAAATTCCCCGTCTGTTGTGCTCTTTCTGTGGACCAGAGTTGACTCAGGAGGGAAAACTCCATTATAAAGCAGCACAAACTCTTTCTGACTGGCCAAAGGAATTATTTTCTGCCTCAGACGAGATTTGTTGAAGATTTCCAGAGTTAAATCTAAAAAATAAAAAAAAAGCATGAAAGACAAAGAAGCAGTACATTATAAACCTGCTGAGTGGTGTCACACATCAGCCTGATCAGCAACCAAAAAAGTAGCACATTTATTAAAAGGAACTATGACTGTACCGTGCACCATGCAAAGTAAAATATTGTGAGTAGATCTTTGGTTAAGTTGCATTAATAGAATATCAACCACTGCCAAAACTGCGTATCTGGTCACTGAAGTGTAATAAAATAATGATATGATATGATCTCAGAGCTCACCCAATGTCTCCACAACAGTGCTGGGTATCACCTCCTTCAGCACCTCACAGTTTGTATGGAGAGCTGGATTACAGTTCATCTCCAAAAGCCACACCTATTAGGACCACATGAAGACACCATCAACACATATTGAGTGCTGGACACTGATCACCTTTTAAGGTAGATGCAGCACCCACCTTGAAGTCCTCATCAATCATGAAGTCGCAGCCAATCAAATCAAAGAAGCCCAGTCGGCAGTGTAACTTGGATTTGACTGCAAAGAAACACTGTGTCATGATCTGCTGCATACGTTTCTGATGCAAGGAAAGAAAAAAAATGATCAGTTAATCCATAATGCAATCTCAGGATTGTTATTAAATACATAAATACATTTCAAATCTTAAAAATAAATAACATTTTCGCATGTTCAGATACGTTCTCCTCTTTTTTTTTTTACTTGCATGACTCTTACATCCGTGGAATCTGTTAGTTTCTTTATTTGTGGGCAATGTAACAAAATCTGCCAACACAGACTCCCTCTCCTCACTTTCTATTTCTACGCATATTGGCTTTAATAGTTCCAGTTTGGAAAATAGTCCATGTCTACAACTTATAAACAGATCACACTTCCTCTGTGTGTGTGGAGATAATTCTCAGGTGGACCTGTATAAATACTCTGTGATACAAAAACATGTTTTGTTAAACCAAACAACAAAGTGGCTGCATACAGTGAACTAATTATTGTACTAATTAAGGTACTATCGATAAAAATAACTAACAAAAAGCACATGTGATATTCCATTTGAATACTAAGGTGATGTATGCTCAGACAGTGATGAGATCATTCAAACCAGATCTCAATCTCAGTTAGTTGCCATCACCAACAAAAAATGTTAATTGGTCCCTAAGAGCTGTGACACAGAGCAGCACTCACTGCAAAAGTGCCCAGCACCCAGTCCCTAGGCAGGCCCTTGGCAACCTGAAACCTGTCATTGACGTAGACGTTGAAGCTCTCCATAGACCACACAGTGTCCTCCTTCAGCTGGCTGTACAGAGGGTTCTTCTTCTGCATGTACTGAAGACAGACAGCAGGGGGATCAGAGACACATGAAGCAGGGGCAGAGAGACGTGGCTGGTAAAATCATTATTATCTATTTACATGAATATTTATCTATCCAAATTATTTGCAATTAATGGAGAAAGTACTATGAAGCGGAATGCAAATACTAAAAGTACTCTACAAGTAGCCTAAGAACAAGTATTTCTAAGTTATAGTAGTACTAGTTGTAAAGAATGTTAATATTGGTTTAATGTTGTGGTAGACAGGGGTCAGCATGGACAAAATTTAACACTGGTCATTATAAGCAGGTTTCAGAACACACAGCACATCAAACCTATGACCACAGGATGGTCATAGGTTTTAGCAGACTCTGTACATTATAATCAGGTTTACCTGATTGGTCAGGTGGGCAGAGAGGTTGTTGGAGCTGGGGTCGTAGAAGTCACAGGTCAGTCGCACATATCCGTGGCGAAAGAAGACCATATAAGGTGCAGTGCAGGCAATCAGAAGGTAAGAACGCACATCAAACTTTTTCCCCTTCAGGAGCAGTGGACTCTCAATGTAACTAAAGGCAAAGATAACAAGTTAATTGAAAATGTAATTTTTCACAAATCAATAAAAAGACAAGATTGACACCCAGTTACCTAAACAAAGTTTTCTAAATAGTTAGCGAACAGATATAAGAATAATAACAATTGTACCGAGAGCCATCTCTGTTCACATAAACTTGAATACAGGACTACTAGAGATTACCAACTTCTAGTATGGCCAATATTGTTATGTCTCTTTATCAATTTCGGCCTGTAGAACTCTAAACAAGTCACTTTCCACTGCATATTGCTAAAGTTTTGATGCTATGAGAAGGAGCTCACAGTGTTTCTCTCACTGTGCTGTCTCAAACACTCAAAGCACCGTCAAAAACACACTTTTACCAAAAAAGTCAAAAGCAGCATCTTCTGTCACTTTGCCATTAAACACTGTGAACCATGTCAGTAACCAGGTTGTGTGTGTGCATTTAAACACATTCACTGTGACACCTCATTTCAGCCACTGTTGAAATTATTATTAAAAACACATCAGTGAAGTGAAGTGCTGCACTGGTTGCCATGTTTCACATTTGTAATTTTTACATGACTTTTTCTTAGCTTTTGATGCTGTTATATGAAAAAATCCTACATGATGTCATGAAGATCGTGACACAATATTCATTTTCATTTTCAACTGGATATATAATTTCACCCACTGTTGGACAATGCGAGCCTGAGGCTGACGTTGATGCATCTTCCTGTTGGCCTTTTCATCCTCCATGTTCTGCAGCTTCAGTCTAAAGGCAGCTATGTCCTCCTGGTTCTTCAGCAGAAATATCCCTCTGCCCTGGTTCAGACCCGTGGGCTTACAGATCCACATATGACTCTCGTTGTTGCTCACAGCTGAAATATAGAAGTATGAAATATAGTCAGTTCTACTCTAAAGTATTGTGTTCTGTGTTGCCTTTAATCCTCTAAATCCTGCTTATGTGTTTTCCGAGGTAATATTGTTTATTACCTTCTTTTTATATGAATTATGTGCTGTTTCCTTCTTATTGCAGTATATGAGGCTAAAAACCCAAAGTTATCAATTAAACTACCCATGAGTATCTATAGTATTTCAACTAGGCCACAATATTAAAATAAAGCTTACATGTTGCATTAGTAAACAAATAAATATAACATTACATCTGATAGAGACCACTGAACTGGAATATTTACATATATGTACTTAAATAAAACTAATTGCAGGACTTTTACATGTAAGGGAGTATGTTCACATTTAGGTTAAGGTACTTTTGCTTATGTACCACTGACATTGCAAGATAACATAATAACACCACAGTGTAGTGATAATGATCTATATTAAAATTTCATATTGAAGAGATTTCAGAGCATTTTGATTCTCTCACTCTGCATGGTTCCATTTTTTCTCATCTTCTTTTATACAGATTCACCTCGCATCCACAGATCTAAACCACCTGCCTGCATCTTTCTGCTGTTTACTTTGTGATAACCATGTTTGCCATAACCTGTAAAAACACATACTGTGTGTCTGTATTAAAACAAACAGAGAATACAGTGTATTGTTCCATCTCTAGTCTATAACATAAGTGATGAATGTTTACAAGTTTCTACGTCTTATATCCTAATGTATTTTATCTGGCTCAGCTGTCTCATGCATTGCACCACCTTTACATCCAAATCCTGTTGAGCGTTTCACCGTGTGTTTGTGTCTCAGCCCTGCCCTCTGCTGACCTGTCTCTATGGCAACAGTGTGTTCCCTTGGTGGTTTTATCAGGGCCTTATGGGAGGTGAAGTGCATTATTTTCCAACATCCTCATCCTCTTGTTCAAACAATCACTAAGGCGACAGTTGTCTTAACATCACAAACTATTCTGTTCATTGTCATCGTTGGATGCATGACTGGTCAGATTTAACTGAAGCCACCAAAATAAGCCCAAATCCAGTTGAACTAGTGTTAAGTTGTTGCATCAGGATACTAATGTGTCAGGGTGAATGTAGTTGAGATGTGTTTGTGCTTCTTACCCTCCTGCTGGGCAAAGAAAGCCTCTCTCTCTTCCTTCACATCCATGCGGAAGGTAGTGGGAATAAACTCTTCCATTTTCAGCCTCCTGTGAAGTACAACACAGTGCCCTCAGCTGCTTGAAACTGCCTTTCAGAACGGATTAGACATTTTTTTTATTATGATTTACAGGTTTAAATGACTGTGTTTTTAATGCATATGACACACACTGTAGTAGTTCACTGCTGAACACCTTTTAAAGCATGTTGTAGTGTTTCAGACAACCATATCTTCCAATTACTGTTTTCAGCTACAACTCAAGCATTTGCCTCAATTCAATAATCCATTACAGGGATCATTATGTTTGCTTTTACTGTTTAAACTGTTTACTGTTTAAACTGTTATGTTGTTACTGACTGCTAATTTATTTCAAATCCCACATATGGTTCACTCTTATGGGTTGACACAATTTTTATTTTTATGATTCAAAATTATTATTATTATTTAATCACTGAAGTACCTTTCCTTTTAATTATGCTTTCTATTCATTTGGGAACTGAGGGCACTAATATACATTTTTTCAAAGAGAATATTTGCTCATCCTTGCTGGATAGAGGACTTCCATTGATTAAAAGTCCATGTGCGCCAACACACACACACACACACACACACACACACACACAGATATATATATATTACAAAAAAAAATAAAAAATTCTAGCGCTTAACAACGCCTTAGCATCTTTTGCTTCTTGACAAGTTGTATCTTATCAGGGC
>JAUYWH010000025.1:5937214-5990500 GCA_034779795.1 Ctenopoma multispine | reverse complement strand
TGCTTGTGTCTCCTTGTAAGTCGCTTTGGATAAAAGCGTCTGCCAAATGAACTAAAGTAAAGTAAAGTAAAGTAAATGTGTAATTCGCCTCTTCATGACATTTCAATAGGGGATAGATCTGGACTGCAGGCAAACCAGTCAGGCACACGCACTCTGCATCTGTGAAGCCACACTGTTGTAGCATGTGCAGAATGAGGCCTGCTAAAATATGCACCGATTACCCAGAAAAGACGTTGACTTGATGCTAGCATACATCTCTCTAAAATCTTAATATAAGCTTCTGCATCGATGGTGATGCACCATCTGATATCATCACAGATGCTGACTTTTGGTCTTTGGTGCAGACGATTGTTTTTTCAACCAAAAAAAACTAACAGAAAAAAACTAACGTAGACTCATCTGATCACAGAACACATTTGCGTTTCTGGATGCAGCAGCAGATTGTGTTACGTGACAAACTATTCTCAAGTCCAGGCAAATACATTCACTCTTATTCAATGCCAACCCAGGTCTCAAAGGTCACGCACATTTACAAATGGTTTCTTCCCTTGGTCTTCACAAACTGACATTACCCTGTGGTTTCTAAATCTGGGAGATTTGTGACACAGTTAAACAGTAAATACTTACAATAAGGACATAGGCTGTTTGACAATTTTTAATACACACAACCCATTTGGATAGCAGATAAATAGCAGAGAGCAGGGAAACAAATGTCCAGTTCACCTCATTGGTCTTTGACCAGGGCTGACTTTGCTGTAGACTCGCTCGTACTCCCGCAAACTGCTAAGGAGGCCGATCTTTGTTGTGAGTACCTTGTTGTTTGGTATCTGGTATACCAACTGCTCACCTGAGATCAAAAACATGAGGATTTCAAACTTCTACTAAAAGCAAAATTAGAAGAGACAAAATCAGAAAAGAAACATCAGCTGTATTTATGACATACAGATGTCAGGTGTCTATTGTGGTCATTTATTTATTGTAGGAGGTAGTAAATATAGCACAATACAGGATCCAGATTATGTCCACTGCACTCTCACTACCTTCTCTGAAGTTGCAGTAGTTGAGTGGTGATTTGGCCTCACACCACTTGAGTTTGAAATCCTCCCTGTGCCTGTTGTAAATCCTCTTCCATCCTTTGCTCTCACAGTAACTGCTCACTCTGAAGTTACAGTACCACAGAACATTCAATCCTATTCCAGCTTTAATCACATAACAATCTAGGAGCCAGGGGGGCATGTAAAACTAGGGTTCAACTAGTAAATAGGAATTTGTTTTTAGCTATGATAAAATCAAATCTCTCAGAGTAGATGTTTTCACTTCACATAGGCTTTGGTTATGTTTTTAATACCAAATCCAACATTTTTATTTCACACTTTTGACTTACATTTCAGCCCCATTGGCTCCTCCAATGAAGTAGAAAGGGCCAGGGCCCCGGGGCTCCTCATCCTGGCATTCCCTGTCTCGGTGCACTTTTCTTGAGTGGGTCTGCAAATCCCTGGGGAAGGACTTTGGGAGGTATCGCTGCACCTGGGACGCTCCTGTTTTTTTTTTTTACATTTACATATAAAAACAAACACATGCACACACACTCATACATTCACAACACACTGAACTAGCCACCTCCATCACGTGCATGTGCGGTATCTCGTGTTGATGTCAGACACTATTATGAGCAACACAAAACATTAGTGGCTAAATGGTTTCTGAATGGGAAGTGATTTATTTAGTCGATATGTGCAGTTTTGTATTTTGTGGTGCTGCAAATAAAGGACCACATCAGATATCCCACTCCTGCCCACACACACCTGAACCTTGATATCGGCTTCCCTGCTTATCAGTCATGTGCCAAAACCTCTTTTTCTCATGCTGAGTCTGCATCTCCTCCTTCTGGACCTGCTCGAGCACAGCTTCTGATGTCACATCCTCCATACCACGTCGGTCAGGTGATGAAGGACACTCTCCTCCTCCACTTTCTGCAGGTTCATTGTCCCCAAATAAAACATCCACATGTTCTTCCACTATTTCACCTCCTTGCTTCTGCTTTGCCAGGCCCACGCTGCAGGGCTCCACCCAGCACTTAGATGACATAACACTCACAGTAGAAATGCTCTTATATTAGTGATGAAGGTTCTTTTGGTGTGTAGTGACCCTGTTTTAAGAAACAGATTGCAAATGAGATTGTTGATGAGTTTGTTTTCATATACAGTCACAAAAAATATTTATTACAAACTGGAATCTGGATTTTAGGACAAGCAGTGGTGTTCCTTTTAGAAACACAAACTGAAATGTGAAATTCTAGCAAGCAAATTACCAAAATTGTACAACTTTATAGTCTCACTACAATTAGATGAATATGTGACTTTACATTTCGAGTGCACAGAACTCAAAAACTGTTTGCTAGACTGTGCTAGTGACTTCAGACTTTTAGTCTTGTATTTTATCTGTATACAGTAGTTGATTTGATTAGCTACATTCAGAAGCAAAGGCATTTACCTGCAACTCCAGCATCACACACATACAGACAGACTCCATGAAAACCTACTCAGTCTATTCTTCCTCTACCATGTGTGCTCAACCTTGTAGTCCAACAGAGGTCCCAAACAATCACCAAAACCACAGGCTGAGAACAGACTTAACAGAGGGTGAAATCACATGCTCTGTCTGCAGTTTAGCCATCTAAAGTCAGCCATAGTCTGTCACATTGCAAGTAAGCAAACTACTAGACCAATGTAAACAATCACCGGTTACTCAGGTAATGGGACCCTTAGCAACAGTTGCCTCTTGTACATTGAATCTTACAACAGCAGCTCAAGCACCACAAGCTAACTACTCAAGATTATGTATCCCACACCCACCCCACCTCTAAGTTTAGCTTCATTCAATTTTAATTGCCTGTAAGCCTCTGTTGTGTGAAGCCTATGGTAACATGAGAGCAGAGTGCCAATCAAATAGGCCAGGCCAAAAATTTTAATAATATTGTCTAGAGACTCAACAGATATGTCTTTTGTTCAACTGTTAATAAATGTGCAATGCCGAACAACTAGAAAAACAAATAATTAAATAAAGATATCTAAATAAATTCCACCTTCAAAAGTCTAATTTAACCTTTAACCTAAAGCCTCAAGACGTTATTTTATTACAATCATTTTAACATCAAATCACCCAGCTGAACTATTTCTGGGATTGTTATTTCTATGGCAGACATTGTCATTAATCATATTGTCTAGTAGTAAATCCAATGGCAGGTATGCAGTTGAGCAACATAGTATTTGTCTGCTCACATGGCAAATCCACTAATCACCTTCTGTCTCAGTGATTTGACTCAGAGGGAAACACCCAGAACCAGCCACAGTTGGCAATTATGCATAATCGCCCCTCTTCCTCCCAACAGCCTGATAATTGACAGGAGTGGGTGCTTCTTAGATCCAGCATACATCCAACTGTATAATTACACATACTGTAGGGATAGCCGTGAACATATCTCACACCAATCAAGTATGCGCACAGTATTCAAACTTTCTGCCAGATGAAAAGTGAACCAAGTCCCACAGGTTAAACTAAAGGTTCTAATCTGTTTGTAATGGAGTGATGTATTTTAGTCAATACATTAAAAAGTTGAATGCAAACTGTCGTCACCATAGCACCCTGTCGTATGGCACCCCAGTTATTGGAAACAGGACTTCCATATTCCTGTTTTACAGAGCTTTGTGCGTAGCCAATGTCAGCCACACCTTGATAAAGAGCCGCCATCTGATAGACTGTGCAAAGTACTGCGTAGGTGGACAAAGAGAACAGGCTTGTTTTACAGCCCTGTCAACCTCACAGTTCACCATCTGCCAAGAGATGTGTGTTTGTCTGTGTGTGCCTGTGTGTGCATATATCTGAGATGTGTCAGTGTATATGCCTACTGTATGTATTCTGGGGAAAAGGAAGGACATGTGCAGGTGTTTTCACAAACAGAATATGCGTTTTATCAGAGAAACAACACATATATTCAGTCATTAACTGAAATGTAGATGTGGCTATGTGTGTGTGCCTATCTGTCTGTCTGTCTCAGGGTAGTGACACCATAAGGCGTGTGTTTTTGTTGACTTGCCCATTCCCATGTCATCTCAACTGCCGCCTGTACCAGGAAGTGCTCAGCAATTACAGGGATGCAGCCTGCAGCAATGGTGTCCCTACACAACCCATTATTTGGAGGGATTCTCCCTGTAAAGGTGTTATAGTGGAAGGAAAGGAGTTAAGTTACGATGTAAAAGGGTCTCTCTCAGTCTTGCTATTCATGATTTCCTTATAGAATTACACTGGTAAAGCAGGGGCTGCTACAGTGGGAGGGGTGGCAAGACTGTTCCCATAGTCTCTGTTGACTCATTCCCACTGGTGACAAAAGCAGGGGGGCAATCAAAATGTCACTAAGACTGACTTTCACATGGGCAAATGTACACCACATGCAAATTTACATCCTCAGATAAAAAGCTAGTTTGTGAAGTAATTAAATTTAAATACATATAGCATCATTAATGTCCTTTACATTTAAAAATCATACCAGTAAAGTAATTTTTTGCTGCAATAATGAGCTATGTGTGCGCTATTTTTGCTAACTAAATACTTCTACATGCTTATCTCTTGTCCTTCAACACTAATGCACTAGAAGTGAGCGCCGTTATGGGTTTGGTTTGTGGTAGTGACATTTCCAGATCCACTTTAACCCCATTACAATGATAAGTCATCATAACTGCTGCCAAGTACATTACCTTAGTGACGGCTGTATCACAAATTGCTGCCAAGTATAATAACATGGGGAGTAGCTATGGTTTAAGTGGCAAGACTGTCATGTAAAAATCACAGATATTGCTTTTAAATTTAGACTTTAGGTTCTTCATGTGGCTTTAGTATTTATCACTATCATCATAAGGCCTCCCATCTAGATAAGCCGCTGTAGGTCACTCTGAATGCAGAGAAGCATGTATGTTGCTTGTTTTGTATGCGATGCATACAAAGGAAACCTCTTGAATTAACATCATTAGTATGTTGGTTACACCCTCTAGAGCTATGAAAAGACACAAGAGTATACCACTTGATTTTTTAAGTGGAAAATGACTCACTGAAAACACAACACAGACTTTGACAAGATATTGCTAAAAAGAGCTAATATAAATAGTAGATGAGAGATGCTTTAGGTTTTGTGAGGCCTTAAAATACACCAACTAATGGGTATGTGCTTATTGCAGTGCGTGCTGAAGATACTTCACTGGTCAGCACTTTTGAAATCCGGTCATTTGAGTCGGTTAAAATCAATCAACATATGAGTAGAGGGTTCGAAAGAAGCAAATTTCACTGACATAAACTGTATACATATTCAAACTGTTAATTATCTCCTGGGCCAGTGTTTATCTGGTAGAATATAGGCCAGATAAACGTTACTGTGTTGATCTTGAAAACATGACTATAATAAACTACAGTCTCTCTCAGTTGAAAGCTTGGCAGCCAAATCTGCAGAAAGACCTGTTTGAAATGATATCAGGAACATATTAGAAACATACTGGTAAATGTCTTAATGCCTCTACAGAGTTTTGTTTGTGTACATTAGCTAAGCCAAGGTGATCATTTTGATCATATGTCAGAACAAGTGAAGGCTGTTTTCAATTCAACTGCTTAATATGCATCTCAGATAAATATATAATCATTATTTTCCTGTTGTACTTTCACTTTACTTGGCAGACACTTTTAATCCAAAGCGACTTATAATGAGAAAAAACAAGCAGTTAACATTCGGTTTCTGTAAATTCTGAGTTACTACAAACTAAGAGCCCTGATAAGACCCAACGTGTCAAGATATGTAGAAAAGATGTAGAAAAACATACCTCATTGCTACGAGCTAAAGCGGCTACTAGCTAGAATTTCTATATGTTAGAGATACATTTTGTGAATAATAACCCAAGACATGTTAAAATCTAACATAAAACTTACCAGAAGCCAACAACTAACAGTATTTGTTCATTATGTTGTTTTAAAACTCCGTTTGAAACAACAAACATCCCCGCATAAGCTAACTATTATTAAGCTAGTTAGCTACATCTACTAGCGTTACCAACGGTAAATGGAATGGCGTGTTGTCGGAGGAACGACCTACCCCTGAGGATAGGCAACAAATAGGTTAATGCTACTACAGCTAAGCTAGCACTGTGTTAACGCTACTGGATCCTCTCTGGATCTACCACATAATCCAAAAACCCATTGCCTACAAGTGGCAAGTAAGTTCCTTACTTGCTGGATCTTTTCTGACTGGTAGCCGGCGCAATTTAAAACAGGTGCATCAAGTGTGAAACTGGTGTAGCTGTAACGTTAGCTCTGCCATTTCAATTACATTAGATGTTATTTTGGTTTACCTTGGTGTTTCACAACAGTGACAATGCGGGTTGTAGGCTTTGCGTGATAAAAAAAAAACAACCAGTGGCAACAGAAAACATGACCCTTTTGTTCCAATTAAGTTAAACTGAACTTATTAAAGGGAAAACATTTAATTTAATAAAAAAAAACTAATTTAATATCTGTGCTGGTAGAAGTGTTGAAATCTTTAACTACTTTCTGTACTCTGAGGTGGTTAATCTGCAATAATTTATCAGCATTTTTACAAGCTGATTATATTTTTTCTGTGAATAAGCATCTGCAGCACGACTACAGCTGTTAGATAAAAGTGGTGTAAAAAATAACATCTCCCTCTGAAATTTTGTGGAGTAAAAGTAAAATCTAAGTGCTCAAGTAAAGTAAAAGTACCTCAAATTGTACTTAAATACAGCACCTCCGCTGCTTGGTGTCTGTCAACAAGATAGGAAAACATTTGTTATCTATATGTTTGCAGTGCTACCGGAAAACATACTCAGATCTTTCACACAAAGTGGCCATATAATGCTTAATTTAGGGTTTATATTTTTATTTAATAATACGAGATTATACGATTTTCAAGTTGAAAAAGTGCAAATATGTGCACTGTTTATGCAGCAACTCCTCTGGCCTTGAGCATAAAAAGACTTATTTGAACTCTCATGTCTCCTGTGCCTGTCTTTGTTCATCGCACTCTGTTCCGATTGGCCAGGTTGTGCAAGTGTCCTGTGGGCCAAACTTTGCCCATTTGGAACAGCACTGTCTTTCAGCAACAACCCAACTGAGATCCTGCTGGCAACTTCTGAAAGTCAGTCCGTACAGTCATGAACAGTCATCCTGAACAGTCATCCGTAATGTGCAGTGAACAGATAAAAACATTGCTTTTGCTGGCCTGTAACTGTATCTGTTGTTGTTTTATGGTTTCGTCTTTGGGAAATGTAAACAAAGTTAATTTTCTTCCACAGCCGCCAAAACATTTTTTGCAAGACATATCGACCTCTGTACAAAGACTCAAAGTAGCAACGCTGTGAGCTGAACAGTTGCACGTAACCTCAGAGGCTATGATAAGTTAATTACATCTCATAAGTGTTTGTCTGCCAGCTTTTTCTAACTACATTCTTCTGTTTAGACTGTAAACTGACAATAACTGTCTGATTGAGTCATTGAGGCACCATCGTGATGCCTTTAATGTCTTTTGGAAAAATCAGAAAAGCGTTAAACACAAGTGACTTACACAATGGAAATGTGATGAAAGTTTTGCACTGGATCCTTGATGGAAACTGATTTTTTTTTACAGATGCCACCCACATAATGCCCTATAATTCTAAGAATGGGTCTGACGCAGTAGATGGAGTGTGTCAAACTGTTTTTGAGTCAAACATTGTTCAGGAGCCTCAGGTTTGAGATTATGCCTCCTTATTTTAACTCATTGTAAAAAAAAGAAGTTGCACTAATGTAGAAATATTCTTTCTAAATATATATGAAAGCAGCCAAATAGAATATATACTTTTGGACTGAGGAGTTTGATATTGAGGTGATGACTTAACATTGTAGGTCCCACACTGTGGTGGTGCTTCAGGATACCCCTACCTTTGTCCTTGACCAAAGCACTGATCTTAGAGCTGGAGTTGGTCCCGGGGCGATGCACTGCGGTTGCTTACTGCTCATAAATATATTTTTTTCCACTGAGATTAATAAATTCTGTTCCACTCCTTTTAAAGGAGTTCCCCAAGTGTCTGACAGCTTGTCAGTTTTACTGTACGTCAGCACGCCTGTACTGTAGGTATGTCTCAGCCGTTTAGCCTCCGTTGTGCCGCTGTTCCACCCCAGTGACGAACCCAGTGAATCTGCAGCCAGCAGCAGTTCAGGAATCTGGTCCGACTGCACCAAGCATGCACAGACCAGCACAGGAATCCTCTACAGGCTCCTTGCCAGTCAGGAATGTGATTCAGTGGTGTGGCGTCACCAAGGGGGGAAGTAACTAATTACAGTTACCTCCTATTGTACAGTTTATGAAGTGGTTGTTTTACAATACATGTTTAAACTTTAGTGTGTGTGTTTCTTTGCTGTGGCGTAAGAACACGTTCATCACAAAGGAAAGAACCTGAGAACCAGCAAGACCGACAGGGGGATTGACGGAGAATTTTTTGATGAGATATAAGAACTCTGTTAGGTACACCTATACTATCTAATGCTATCCAGTTCATCAGCTCTGCTGTGAATTCTACCTTTAATTTAATTGTACTGTCTCTTAACTACTGAGGTCACAGTGCATGGTGAGTTACTGTAATGCAGAGGTGTTTATAGTGTTTTGGTCAGTAGCTGTATTTTAGGCAAGTTATTTGTTATAAATAATATTTGCAGTGTTGTTTTTGTGGTGGTTGAAGGATTAAAGACTGGACCATTTAAATTTTTTATCTGTACTGTCAGTGTAAAAAAAAACAACCTTTTCAAAAAGTAAATATTTCACCTAATCACTAATGCTAGTTAAGTAATAAGCCACCCACTCAAAAATGTCTACCAGTGCGTGTTAGTAGAAACACTGCTGAATAATGTGGAGTGGAATTTTTTCTACTTTTTTTTTCGCCGCATAACACACTAAGACCTGCATGTCAAAACTGTTGCATAGAACATGTAAAAACATTTTTTTTTCATATTACACATAAAAGACCACATGTGCAAAGTAGCTGTTTAACTTTACTTACCTACTTACTACATAGTTTGGAAAACAGCAAGCCTTTGGAGCTCTTTCATGCATTTTAGATGGCTCAGAACCCATTGCTCATTGCGCGCGCACACACACACACACACACCCATCTCATTCTCATTCACCAGACAAAGAACTACCGTAAACCTAAAACTCTCAATCCATTCCAACAAGCACAAATTTTTAGACCAAATTGCTTTTATGTACAGTATAATTGAGACAACACCCATACCTATATGAAGACAGTTTGACATAGTCATAGTAGGAAAAGTACAGGTGTTACTTCATTAACAGTGGCTTCACTGTGTTCAGGTGCCTCATTCAGCCAGGACCATGTGATAGTGGGCCAGCATGCACAATACCAGGATCCTGAGACTAAAGCGAACCACCATTAATCTTGTTGTTTATTGTAATTTTTAATAGTGTATCATGTCAAAATGTCTTCAATGACTCGGATACACGGCATTGTCAAAAAACAATGAGCATACTTCCTGTAATATCCTATAAACACAGGTGCTGATTATAAAACATTTCCACCATGTATTATGGCAGCCTGCACAAAGAATAAATAGCTCAATAGATTTAATAGATGCCATTTGGGCTTTTGATTGCACTCCCATGAAAGGTGACTCTGCTGTGAACGCTGATAGAGATTAATGATTAAGTTCACTTTTGTCTTGTCAGGATTTCATTCTTTATTTGTAGAAGCGGTTACATGATGCCCTTTTTTAATCAGTTATGAATTGCAGGTTTTATGATCATTTCAACACAATAGGATACCAGGAAGGAAAAGATATTTTGGTTTTATCTCCACACAGATCACAATGTGTTCCAAAAAGTTTGTTTTCCACACAAACACACACACATTTCTGTAAGAGTTGTAATGTTTCCCGGAGTGATAAACTCTTCTTCTCTGCTCAGTTATTGAGCTGTAATGTGAAAAAGCATGTACATGAACCTCCCCATCATACAGTAGGAGATCGATGAGGTATTATTAAACAACTAAATGTTTTTTCTGTTTGTGTTCCAACTGATAAAATCAGAGCTGTGTTTAACCAGTCAACTGAACCCCTGAGCTAGTAGGTCTAATTAAACACCATTGCCAAGCTATTGGCACTGAAAGAGTGTTGCTGTGAGAGAGAGAAACTTCCCCCTTTAAGTTAGCAAATGTCACCAGCATCCACATTGGCTAAGTGTATAGATTTAGACATGCAAAAGCTCCTTACTGTAAGAGCCCAAGACCTGTGTTGCTGAAAACACACCTTGTGCTTCTCAGTTTATCAAGCTAGCCCACTGTGTACTGCTATACGCAGGGACACAATGAGGGCTTAGCTGATGGGGGGGACCTCATGGGTAAATTGAGGCACTTAAAAAGAAGCTCTGTTCAGTGGTAACCTGATCCACACCTGACTGGGGCTCGGCATTCCGGTCTGGCCGAG
Organism: Ctenopoma multispine; assembly: GCA_034779795.1. NCBI lineage: Eukaryota > Metazoa > Chordata > Actinopteri > Anabantiformes > Anabantidae > Ctenopoma > Ctenopoma multispine. Next base: position 5,979,970 of record JAUYWH010000025.1, on the reverse strand, counting down.
GGAAGAGTTCACAATTACCAGAGAAACTGCTGCAAAGGGCCAATGCACAGGAGATTTGGATAAATTGTTAAAAAAAAAGAAAACTCGGAAAGAGAAAATGACCAAGAGAGACATTTAAAATTGTAACCCACATTATTTATTGTTTTCGTTTACAGCACATAACATCACATCACAATAAATGCAGTTAACAATTGTTCACAGAGTGCCATTGACAGGTTAGTGACGTTTCAAAAACTGTGTGCATTGTTTGACTTAACCTGGCTAAACGCCAAATTCCTAGAAGGAATTCAGTTAGTGCAGCAAAGCAGATCTTTCTGCAGATTATTTTATGTAATATATTTTTACATTCACATTAACAATCCTGCTAGAAACTAATTTACTGTGCAGCATTCATCAGGAAATCCTAGACTGATGCTTAGTGGAGAACTTTGACTCAAGTCACATGGAAGGAAACCCCCAAAAATCAATCAGTCTTCCAGTGCAAGGATCATAGTTCCATATTCATCAACATCCACCACTACTGCAAATATGCTGATGCATATTTATATATGCACCCTGGACCACCCTTGCTGAATACATTGCATGTCAGATGCACAAGAGCGAGAGAATGGAAGTAAGAGAGCAGAAGGTAATGCCATTTAATGGACGGCATTACCAGACAGTATTAGACACTAATAATTACATCTAACCATGTCTGGTAAGACGCCTATCAACAGGCTGGAAGTATGGCCTCTGAGCTTTCACCTGTGCTACTAGGAACAAGAGAGCTGGAGGAAACAGAACAGCGTAAAGCAGAAACAGCAGTGAGCAGTTCCTCTTTTGTTGCAATCACAGCTTCTGTACATGCTACACTCTACTTTACATTTATTTATACATTTAAATTGACTGAGCATGCAGAGAGAGCATAAAGAGCCATTAAGAAACACACCAAGCAAAGAGGCAAAGTAGACTTTGTAAACACTGTCTGATCCAGTCTTTCTACATTATTGTGTTAATACACAAATATGTGACGCCAGGACAGAGAGAACAGATAACTGGGAAAAAGCTATTTCATGTTTCCGTGGATTGGATAATAGAGCTAGGTGGGCAAATAAAGGTGCGGCTCAATATTTGCGGGGTAATTCTCCCTCCTTAAACAAACATCAGGTTTCTAGTGGCCCCATGTCTATTATTTGTCTTTGTTTCTGATGTCTGTTTCAAGCCTTCAGCCATTAAATTCACATTTCTGTCTATATATTGATGAAAGTGTCTTAAATTATATTTAATCTCACAATCCCACTGTGTTTTAAATCAATGTGGGATTGTCTGCATCTACCTGAAAGAGGGTGGATTTGTGATTTACATTCATAAACTGCTTAAAGTCATTTTTTTAGCAACTCCATTTTGTGTCTCTGAAGGTTTAAGGTATCAGTTGATTGTCTTTTTGCAGATAAAAGCCTGGGAGGAACAGCTACAGCGTCTATAGCTGTTTTTGTACCAGTAAAGCACTCTCTGGTGAGCTCATGTGTCGGATTCAGGATGTGCCACGCAAGTATGGCTAGTTGGACCAATCACTGCCACACAACACAAAGACCTATGCTTTTCAGGGGAGGGAACAAGGAAATAAGGCCCTGCAGGACCGGTGGAACCATCAACCGACTGCTATTCTTTAACTTGGGTGGGGTGGGGTTGTCATAAAAGTCAAAAAAAAAAGGACAGGGAAGTAAAGTGAGAAGTAAAATACATAAAAGCTAAAGGCCTTTCTAACAGAGACCTATTATTCTTGCATTTGTTTAAAAAAAACGGCTCAGATGTACATTTTTGAAACTAATGCAGTGAAGTAAATTGCTGCTCTTCCTTTTGTAGCTTTGGCTGATAAACATACTGTAAAGCCTGGGACATCTATAAAGATACGTTTATTGTAAACAAAAGAAATGAGTAAATGAGAATATTTCCAGTCATGACGTGAGAATAACCTGCTTATTAAATTAAGTTTATCCTTCAACATAAAAGGTCATCAACATTTTTGGATTTTAAATTAACATTAGATGAGCAACTATCAACTAGAGTGACACTGGAGACTGCAGTCACCCAGAAAACATCGTTACCAGACAGTGTTAGAACAACAGTCGTACAATCCAGCACTGTCAGGTAAGATGGATCCTGAGAGCCATTTCTGCTGCTGCTCAAGTATTTGAACCGCTTCACAGACCCCAGCCTGGAGCACATAGCTATTTACATTGCTAAAGTGGTTTGTCTGGTTGAAGTCGGCAGATGACTATCATCATCATTACCAGGCAGTATTAGAGAAAGTAATGCTATCCAATGCTGCCTCGTAAGATGGAGATAATCACCCAAACATGAACATATGGTTACTACACTCAGAGTGAACAGCAAAAAGGTTGGGATATCTTTTGGTTGTAAAACAAATCATGTGACATCAGCAACTCATTAAAAGTCAATGAATTAACGAGCAGTAGAGCACATTTTAAACATCTTTGTCTAAAAGAAAAAAGGGAACTCTACCTCAAATGAATTTGTAAGCATGAAATAAATGAATATTCAGCCTAAATATGTAACTCTGTCAAGTTTAGTTATGTTGTTTTAAGGCAGTAAGGTTGTAACTAACTAAGACAAGTACATAGTTAGCACCGTATAGCATCGTAAATAGAAGCCTAGGAAGTCCAAATTTGAGATCACCTCCAATTGCTGATTCCTTATTGTGGTTGGGGTTTTCAGCTTAAACTCACTGTCACAGAATAGTGGGCCACAGTAGTTGTTAATGATTGCCCAAACCTGTTCCAGCTAGTCTACATCTATGCAAGGTTAGAACGGCTGTTTGACACACAATACATGGCAGTTACTAATTTCAAACATGTCGTGTGTGTGTTCAATCCAAAATGCCACCGACTTGAAGTTTCTTCAGCCTTAGGGAGCTGTTTCTATCCTGGCAGATGTGTAACTGTTTTATTTTCTGTTGCAACATACTATTCTGGCTCTAATAAAGATCCGTTGTCAAGTTAGTTTCAACAGATTTTAAGTGAGAATGTAAGAAAGGAAAAGCCTTTTTTTTCTGTTTTCCATTGGTGGACCTCTCAGGCCGTTGTCTTTGTGTTTGCTGAGTGATGAAAGGCTGATGGAATGCTACTCAGCTCGACCTGAGTCGACGCTGTGTGTGCAGAAGGTCACAGCACCCCTCGTTTACTGAATAACGTGAATTGTTCACAGGTACACTGTGTGAAATCCTCACACCCCTAACTGGCTTTTTAATGTGCGTAATTATTCTCTTAATTAAACATTAAAGAAATATGTTATCCACTCATCCATGCGGTCATTTTGTAGTGCCATTATATGTCCAATTACAGTAAATATGCAGTATGCTTTATTAAATAATGTCTATTATTAGAGTTCCTCTTTTCTTTCAACAAAGATTTGATTGTGTAGATTTTTGTTCTTCTCCTGATGTTAGTATTAGCCATCCCTTTTTAAATAGATACTCTTAGAACGAACCAAAATGTAAAGACAAGATACTGTGTTCATTAAAAAAGAACAGGTTTCCAGTTATCCTGCAAGCAATGCAAAAGTAGAGCACAGTAGAGAGAGGGGGGGAGAAGGAGAGAGACAGAACAGAGAGTGTTAAGGGAGGGAAAAGTTTCAGGGAAAGAAGGTGGAGAGAGAAAATGGAGAATACACCTGTAACCTTACCGTCATGAAAGGTACCCCAAGGAAAGAATGTAACAAAACCAAAGTAAAGTGAGTATGTTTGGAGGGAGGGGGCTGAAAAAGAAAGAGAAAAAAAGATCTTGAATTTCCTGCCCGCTGCCTGAGAATGCTCCGTCTTCCTCTCGGTCAGTCAGGCCCCATGAAATGAGAAAGCCAAGCAGACCTGCTCTCCCAGACTCTATTTAGTTAATCATCAGCATTATAAACCAGTGCTGCAGGCCCTCTGAGGAAGAAAAGAGGGGGAGAGAGAAAGAAAGAGTGAAATAAAGATTAGCCCAGAAAATTCTAGCTGGTAGAAACGAGCAGTGAAAATATCAGTACCTGATCAGAGTAGACCACGTCCTGTGTTACCTTTCAAATATCTAACCAACTCCTACGTCCAGTAAACGTCCTCTCAATTTGTCCCCCATTGATTCAAATACTTCCTCTTCTGCTCTGGTTATATACTGCCGAATCTTTTCCCCATGGTTGCTCATGGTGCAGTGTGGAGTTTAACCACATACGGCTGCCCACACTTTGTGCCTGTTGGAAGTGAGGCGTGATCAGGTAACTCTGCCCCCTGTGCTGGAATGTGACTCCGCTGTGAAGTGAACAACCCGATAGGTAAACTGGCCTGTCCCTTAATCAATAGTTGCAGTCTTTGTGAGAAAACAATAGCGAGGGAAACCCAAAACCTTACTTAACTCTTGACCTTATCTCAGCGCCACCTAATTGGGCCTTCAGACTACTGATATTTAGGCCATGAACCGCTTATCATCCATGTGCTGTTTCTAAATGTATGCTGTGCTCACTCCTCCCCATAGCTCAGTGTCATTTCCCCTTTCTGTTTTGCATATTTAAAATGAATGGCTAAATTATTCAACATATTTGATTATCGAAAGGGATTATTGACTTTTCCTTTCCTGCTCAGTATTTTATTTAGCTACCTGTATGTACCCATCTTCCCTTCTGGTCTTTTTGCCTTTCAGTTCTGAATAAAAAGTCAAATCTGTAAGAAATTACAAAATTTAAATTATTCATACTACTGGGAATAGTTTAATTTTAGCATGTTGTCACCTCTCTGAAGGCACAAATCTGTTAAATGTTGATTAACGCCAAAAGGAATACATTATGTTTCATTGAAAACTGTAAGGAGAAGACATCTCAACTCACATTATGTAACCATCATCTTGATCGTCATTGTTTAAAACTTAGCATTAGCATTAGCTTTTTGAAAATGGCTTCATCTCATAATGCAGTGTCATTCACTCTATCAGCTGAATCAAACGGCAGCTTTCATTTAACCTCTCACCTCATGAGCTGTTAAAGAGCTACTGTTTCCTTTCATTTCAACCCTGTGACACAAACCTGAACAAACATTAAATCAGTCCACCCTTTCATCTGGCCTCCCAATCATTAAATCTGGTTTTCTATTGAAATTCTACTCTGCACTTCCTGCCCTGTTTCCATACACTAGCGAAGTAACTGGCACTCATGTGACTTGCAGCTATTCAGGTGTATGAAAGAAATGAACAAATGTTTCTCTTTCCACCAATCACAATCTTCCACCTCACTCTGCAGCCGCCGCTCTACAGTATGCGGTCGGCATGCTCCCTCCATTTTCCCTTCTCCGTCTCCAGACTGGAACAATCCTCATATGCTTAAAAAATATTTAGGCCACCAAAACCTAATAATGTATATGTTCCGTCAAGTGGAAACTCTTTGCCCTGATAAGTTCGACACGTCTGTCTGTCTCAACTTGCAGCCAAACCTCAGAGGCGAGGAAAACGGATGAGCAGACATTTTAAACTCGACACACATCTACTTCATAACGTACTTCCTTTTTTTTGTTTTAAAGTGCACAAAACAAGCACTGTTCAAGAAAATCTCTATCCTAAAAAAACTAAAACAGCAAATCAATAACAGGAAATAACCATATAATAACTGTAGCACTACAGTTAAACAGGTTGTAGAAAAAAGTTGCTGAATGAGTTTAAAACTCGTACGAATTAGCATTTACTAAAAATGTTTGTAAAACTAGTTACGTATTGCTATCAGGTTATTAATTTGTAAAGCAGTTTCATACCGTAATGTTGCGGTTGTCTCCTTTTTAAGCACATTTTAACGCTCTTAAAGAAGGAGTCAGCCTCTGTCCTCATCCTTTGACAAGCCTGGCAGTTTGCCTTTACCTGCCCCAACTGGTCTATCCAGTTTAGGAATGAGCGTTGGCTTCTATTGTTTCCTCTTCTTTCTCTCTGGTTAAATGGAGCTGGAATTCGATACACATTATTTTCGCTTCCCATCGAAACTACCTAAACCCTCCTACATCAGCACACAATCGCAGAGGTCTTCGTATGATGATCTAATTTGCTTGGCACACATTTCCTGATCTTAGCCGGTGAGCAAACGTCCTTAAAGTTTTAACTATACTGTCGCTGAGCAACAGGTTATGACGACAGCTCAAGTCTTTAACATGGAGAATGAAGACAAAGAAGTGATCACATTTGTGATTTTACCCTGTTTTTCCCAGGCGTGGTCACCGAACTAGAAACCCAAGACAAGAGACATCATTGTATGAGGGTTCTTGACGCCCTGTTGGCTAGTCTTCCTCTTTCCTGCTCCTGCTGAAGGACAGTCGACCTCTAGAGTGGCGGTTAGGAAGAGAAAAAAAGCCGTTCCTTTCAGGTAGATGCAGCCATAGACAAACCCTCGAAACAAAACCAACCAGTTTGAGGCGCGTCATCTATCTTCCTGCTGCTGGAGCAGAACTTGTTTTCTTCCAGGAGCTCTTGTCGGCGGTGTTAGGCGGATAAGCTTCTCAAGAAGACAGAGGCTGAATTTGTAAAGGGCTTGGTTTACATGTAGCCTGACCCCCCCTCCTCCCCCTTTCCCCCACAGGTGTAATTTTCAGGTCGCAGCCAATCTCCTTAGCCTCTGGCGCTTACAGGTGTGTCCCCCGCGCTGTCTTTGGCCAATGGTGGTTGAGACGAAACCTCCCCCACCGACCCCTCCTACCCTCTGACTCCCACCTCACCGGTTCGCTCACCTCCGCCCTCCCCATCAGCCCCCAGGTACCTTGTTGTGTATGTGTTTTTTTTTTTTATGATGTCAGCGCAGGCTTCTGTGGGAACAACCTCCTCTGTTCCTATTACAACACAGACAACAGCTAAATCACCATCATCCTCAAATGATGAGCACACCCATCCTGTCCAAGCAAAGAAAATAGACCATGCGGCCTGACGCATCCCGGGGTCCAAGTGTTCAAAAATGTGTTTCTGTGAGGTTTCACCACATGCATAAACCTTTACCTACTTCTGAGCTGTATAAGCCCGCCATAACCTGAAATACCTGCCCTTTGTCCTCTTGCCTTCCTCTACCTCTCTTTATGTCCACACACCTTCTTTTGTTCTAACAATAACCCGGATGAGTTACAGCGAGAGCAACAGGTGAACAAAGTGCAGGTGAGTAAAACTTGAGAAAGCCACATCAGCAGTTTGAGGTCAGTCTGAGTAGTGGGAGGTGGGGTAGCGGCAGCAAGGAGGCCGGTGGGTCTCTTGGCCCCCAGGGGCAAACAGGGGGCTAATCCAAAACCTGACCAGGGCTTGGCTGGATGCAGGGCAAGGCAGCCACTTTCGGTCTCGAGGTGTAATTGTCGGGATTAGTCTCTCAACAATGAGCACAATGCCAGAGCTGTATCCTGTTACAGCAGGGGCGTGGCACAGGTTACTCCAGAACTATGTTGGCAATGATGGAAGAAGGTGATTGTTTGAATCTGGAAGCCATAAAACAAACTGCAAACTACAATAAAATCATCCATCGTCCACCAATCAAACAGCTGTACTTTTAAATTTAAAGACAGTTGTAACACTGAAGCTCTGCGTTAAGTATTAGTTCAAATTGTGCTTTAGACTAACAGCGTAGCACAGTATCCCAAAAATCTAAAAATTAAATGAGATGAAAATCTTTACTTTCTTCACAGGTTAACAGCATAAAACTGGCCTCAGGGCCTCTTAGTCTGAGCAACCAGCTTTACAGGAATGAAACAGTCATAACCAGAGAAAAACCCTCTTGTTTTGCTGTAGTTATATTTAAGCCTTTGGTATCAATGCAATTCTTTGTGCAAAATCTCTATGCTTTAGTTAACTAAGCTATAGAAAACACTTCATTTCCTACTTAATCAGACCACCACACTTTGATTGGGTAGTAATGTCAGAAAGTCAAAGCATTAAAAGTAACTTATTACCTTTTTTGTCTTTGACCAAGTCAACCCTGAATAAAGCTCAGTCTCTTCAAAGGGAGCAGTTAGTGAAATGCTCCGCTCTGAAAGGTTTGCTTTGTTTAGGCTTTTCATTTGCATACCAAATGAGGTTTGGACTGAAGCACAGAGGCCTGACCTGAACTTATTTGGGTACTGATGGCTATCTGGTCGACCGGTCACGCAAGGCAGGATATAAGGACATCCATCAGCAGCACGGATGACCCAGCAGCCTCAGATTGACAACAAACACAAACACACAAGCAAATATTTCTGCTTGCATACGCATGCTCAAACTCCTAACTGCTAATAAGGTGCTGCTCTAGGACTTTTATGAAAAAGTACATTACACTCCCCAAAATGACAGAGCCTGTGGGGAGTGATGGAGAAAAAAAGATTTGTGTGCACAGTTAAATCATTTTGCTCCTGAAATAGCATTTCTATTGTGGCCATTACCAATAGTGTGCACCCTTCCAAATCTATGAGTGTCTTGGATTTAATATAGTTTTATTATATTGGAGTGATAAAAATTGATAAGAAAAAGAAGGATTTTGGCTGTTAAACACAACATTGTTCATGTCAAACATGATTAAATATTTTTCTAGTGACTGTGTGCATCAGAGGGCTTTGCTGTCTTACATACAACAGTGGGCAAGTTGGCCAGATCCTGTAATAACAATAGAGTAATGTAATAATATTTGATTAAAATAAAAGTCCTGCATTCAAAATCATACTATAGATGTGGCTCAGATTAACACCTTTATACACTGTGTAATTCAATAGTTGAGCCCCCTCGCTACCTTACGATACAGGACTTTATTTTTTGCTTTATTTTTTGTTGGACAGATAATTTATAGTCGTATGAAATGTGACCGGGGTAACAACCACAAAGTTGTTTTTAAGGAGTCTGAATACAAAAAGGTCGGTAAACATTGCCTTAGTAGTATAGTAATTTAGTACTTTATAATCTTAATAATCAATTATATTTCAATCTATAATCAAATATACATTTCAGAGGGAGATGTATTTACATAGAATATTAAAGAGAGAGTTTAAAGAGAATGAGATGATACAAACATGTTATCCTGCTCACTGTAAAACATCTTTGACCGATTCAACAAGCCTCTGGACAGTTTGACGGGTTTACACACACTTGTCTTGTAACCTGACAGCTGACGTGTGGATCACTGTTAGAGCTTGTAAACTGAGGAAAGGAAAACAATGACTCATGTTAGCTTTATCTCTCTCCATGTACTGTTGCAGAACATTTCCATGTATCCTCACTAATCTGCATTTAGTATCCAAGGTTACAACTAAATCTGCACATGTATCACCCCTCAGGCCTTTAACTGAAGTCATGCTATAGCTTTTATGATGCACAAGAGGAGACCCTGGAGAGCGTGCTTAGTCTTCTTACAACACATACATACAAGAGAGTCAGTGTGAGAGCTATGCAACATCTACAGTACAAATTCATAGTTTACTGTAACTTGGACATCATACTTGATCTCTGAGCACAGTGTGTCATTAGGAGGGACATCAGGATTTAAAGGCATAACCTGATCATTGTGTCACCTCATGATCTTATTCAAACGTATCTCATCGAAATTGTCTTCTTTATTCAATCAGGGAATTAGTCACTAAAATGACCACAAGGAGACAAAAAATGATCATGAACAAATGGAAAATGACCATAAATACAAATAACCAACCAAAAATAAACACAGAATGATGACAAATGACATGACGTCCTCTTTTGTATTAGTTTCCTTTCAGTCTGAGGGTCTGATAAGACAAGGATGGGGGACCTCTGATGAGGCTGTTTGCTGATACTTTGCATGTACTGGGGTAAACAGACACCTTGTACTGTAAAGCACACAGCCCATGAATGTGATCCTGCATATCTTGTGTGTCATAACATATTTATCAGTAATGAATAATGAATAACATTGAACAATCTTCCCATGGTCTCTGAGAAGTCACAGACAGAGTGAAAAAACATTTAAAGCTCACTATTTCCCCCAAATTAGAGGCCTTCTCACTGAATATGCAGCATCTGTCAGTCCTTTCTGTTGTTTTATCCACCTGCCTCCTTGTCCTGCCTTCTGCTCTAGTGACTATGGGATAATTACAGAGATTTACATTGTCTTAGAGGAAATTGGAGGACTTAGCCCAGGTGTGATGTTTAAAGGCCCCTCATTATATTGATCAGCACTTAACCACTGATTTTTACCAAGTCTCTCGCCAATTAGCTCCCTGTCTGCCACGCTAGCGAGGCATTTAAGTCCCCTCGCCACCTTACGATACATAAAGAGTGCACATCATTTTTTAGGTATTTCACTTTTTCTGCATTACATTATCTTAATTGCATGTTGAACTTTAGTGTGTGAGGAGAAACAAGCCTCATTGCTCTTCACAAAGCTGGACAATCACCAAGGGAGCAGCGTGTACACAAGCGGTCTAGCAGCCGCGGCCGTGCTCTGACTTGCCGCCTGCCACCAGCAGCGGGTAATTGGCCCCAAAGGATTTAGGGCGGAATGGTGTGTGTGGATGGCGCAGTCATATCCCGTAATCTCCAATGGGGCATGTTGCCATAGAGAAGCAGAGTGAAGCATACCAATTATTACCACATCTTATTCCACAACACACCTGTTTGGCTCATGTGGTGGTTTAGAGCCAAACTGCTGCCGTGATCATTTTGACAATCAAAGAGATAAATGTGTTTAGTAATATTCATTTATCAAATTACACATGAACGTATATACAGTAAAGACCCAGAAAGTTTACTCAGTTATAAGAAATTATTCAATTACTTTGCTCTCAGGGAAGTTAAACAGGAACTAGTTTTGGAATACTTATCCACCCCCTCTACCTCCAACGCACCACAGTATAAACATGTCTACAATTAATGATTTCTTAAAGGAATAAAATAATACCATACTCTAATTAATTTTCTAAAAATTGGGCTGTTTTGAATTTATTATGCATAATTTGTCTGGAACATGGAGTCAGAATGCCCAACATTTGCACAACAAAGGTTCCAGCTGTGCCCTGACCCCTCCTGTTCTTTTAATTTTTATTCTTAAGTGTTTATAAAGAGATATAAAGGAGAAGAAGGTGTTATTACATGTCACCTCTTCTTTGTCACCATATTGGAAACATAAAAACAGATACTAGGCCATGTGCAGTACATGACAGTAGTTGAAACCTTTTTTGTGTGGCTCGGTTTGTGTGCAGCAAGCAGGTTGTTAGTATTCTCACTAGAGGAGCGAGCAAATCATAATGGTGCACTGTTTAGTTAATGATTTTAAACAAAGCCATAAAGTTCGTTGGAGAAATGTATAGTGGTCTCATAAGGTGCTGTGACTAAGATGAATTGTTGACTTCTCTGGAAATGTTTAAAAGGCTTTGTTGGTTAAGTTCATTGTCTGTGAATTGATTTGCGTCTTTCTTAAACCTACAATACATGTACACACATTCATGCGCACACTTATGCACACACACCCTAAAGTTCTGACTCTTGTTGTCTGTCAAACACACCTGCAGAGCTGTTGGCCAGATCAAGTTTCAGTAATTCACGGTCGAGACGTTGCAGTTTGTTTAGGAAATGAGTGTAAATGCTGACCTCAAGGTCATCATTCATTGTGTCTGACTTTAAATAGCTTGTCAGCTTCACCTGCCTCATGGCCAAAAGGGCTTGTGTGTGTTCAGTTGAGAGCTCTATGAGGTGCTATGATAGCGTGCCATCTCCAAACACACCTGCCCATTTCTTCCAAAAGACTTTCTGTTTGGTATCATGTAATTAGCTCACAATCTAATGTGTTTACTGAGGCATTAGCATGCAGGGAATGACAATGATCTTCAGAGGAAGAGCTATATGCTTTAGTGTATGTGTTTAATAAGGCATGATAATGTATGAATGGCACTAGCAGAAGGGGAGTGCTGCATTAGACGAGTCCTTTGAGTCCTCAGGGTTGAGAGGGATCATAATCAGCATGATAAACATTAGGATCAACAGCCAATTGCTAAATATGAATTTACAGTTATTGCATTAGCTGCAAGGATCTAAAAATTGTAGTCGTAGAGTTTCTCAGTTGCACTTAAAGAATAAAGAGTTTATTCGTCTATTTTGGGCCAGTGATCCGTTTTTATGCCAAACATTTTGCATAGGAAGCACAACAGATTAGAAAAACCTGAGTTAAATTTATCTTCATTAAAGGAAACATGTCCAAAATGTTGAGATAACCTACTGTAGCAGGTGACAAAACCCTTTCACTTCTGATTTTCACTGAGAGCTATTTTGTTTGAGTCCCAACTTTTTTTGGTTTTGTGCTCATGATGAAACACAGACACTCAATTGTTCTTGTAGTTTGCCGTTACACAACTGACAGGAAGTCGACGACTACAGTACATGAGTTTTGAATGTCAGTAAACATTACAAGAAATGTCCTCCCTTATTGACAATATACTGGCATGCACTACTTAATGTCTTCCTGTCTGAATGAATGCTTCTGTGGTAGTAGTAGTTTCAAGGTTTGTATCTGACCAATCAGCAACACTCAGTAGCAACAGTCAGCAAACTCCACCCGTAGACATCCTGGGTCATCAAAAAGTGCTCCCTTGGAAGAAGGGAAAAATTTAGAAAACCTCCTGTGGTGGAAAATGGCCACCATATGTGATGAAGTGAGTATCTCAGTACCTCAATTATTTGGCTGTACCTTCATTATTTCAGTCTTTAAACTGTATTTATACTACAGGTGAGAAGGTTAAAGAGAAAGTCTCGAGTCTCTGCACACGTCTCAATACTTTAATTTAAATCTTTAAATACAGTATGTTTTATGACAGATGGTGGGAGTCTGACGTTTAGAGAAGCAAGCTTGTGACCCGAAGGTTGCCAGTTTAATCCTGGACCAGCAGGATAAAATGTGTCTCTTCCCTCATTAGCTGCTCCAGTGGAACTGACCTGGGTGTACTGGGCAACTTCCAGCAAAGGATGTTGTCGGGGGAACAGTGAAAAATAGATCTCAAAAAGAGCAACAGCTTCGCAGTGAATCTTTCCTAAATAAATACTGTGCTTAAGTACCGTTAGAAATACTTTTATTCCACTATATTTGATGTAAACTTTTTTATTTACAATTAAAAGTAAAATTCACCTGTCACCTGTCAACAGTCACCTGTTGAATACTGTTTTTCATTTGTTAAAAGTTACACCAAAGGGTGACTTCCCCTTAAGTTACTGTTTTAGGCCAAAAGAAGCAAAATGATTCAGTATTTCACAAAAAAGAAAAAAATAGGTTTTTGTGCCTGAATAACTTCTATTTTTGCTTTTGTCTCCTGTTAATCATCTCAGCACCCCCTCAGATTCTTCTTTAGTGTTGGGAGCCTTCTTAAGATTCAGACATCACACCAGCATTTAAATGCTACTTTAAATGTATCTGTAATAGTACTACATACTATTACAGATACAGTACATAGTAATCAATAGTACACAATACAGTACTGTATTGGTACTTTATTTCTTCCTCCACTGACAGGTACATTACTTTCACTGTATGCTGGAAGACTGAGCTCTCCCACAGAGCGTGTCATGGGTCTTGGAGACAAGGCAACAGCAGGGCCTGCTAATGATGCAAGATGTGTTTATGATGTGGAGGCTCTTTGGGGAGGCAGGGTTCAGGTGAAGACAGAGCCAGGCAGCGTCTCACTGGGACCAGTTACCAAGAAACATACACCTCTACTACTTCCTCCGTGTGCCAGGACAAACGTCATGACAAAAACAAAAACCCACAGAGTTTGTAAGACATTTTGGAGTCACTACATAAAACTTAATGAAATCAAATATGCAAGTATAGCTTAAAAAAACTCAATATATCACTGCCAGACAAATAGAAATAATTTAGTGTGATTATCATTTGACTATTTCCCAGAACTCTCCTCTGTGCTTCCTGCTTTATTTGCTTTACTGAAAAGAATCACTTTGTCAGGACAGATTTTCCAGTATATTTCCATTATAGGACAACATCTCTTTTACTCTGCTTTTGTTGTAGCAGTGTAGAAGCTATCAACGATCTTATATTTTCAAATATTCTCAAATGTTTTTGTATCTCCTAGTTCAAACATATTGTATATACCCAAAAGGGTATACTAACAAACAGGTCCAAATTAAAAGATAAAGACTTTTTGATATGTTTGTCATAGCATCACTCTCGTCCCATTGCATAGCATTTCATGCGCCAACCAAAACAATCAAATTCCCAACAAAATCATCAGGCTGCTGAGATGCTGCAGCTGCTGCAACCCCAAGCATATCAGCGGTGGCTATATCCACTGTGGCAGCAACAAATCTGGTCGAGTTTGTCTCTACACATACTGGATATCACATTTTATCCAAAACTACTTTAAACAAACCATTTTTTTAGCTGTTTTGTGTATTTTGTGTTTCAGTTGACATCAGCATATAAAATCATTATTAGTACATTGTTTCTCATCACTGTCTGTTGGCAGTAAATTACTGCTGAGCCATGCAGGAAGGTTGCAATTAAGTGAGATTTATAGCTCAGAGAAATTTACTGTTCTTTCCTACACTGAAGATCACAGCCAAAATATACATCTGGGCTAAGTGGGAGATACCAAGATATTCAACCTGCCCACTCAAAGACCAAAATACATTAAAGGAGGAGAATATCAGAAGAAATCTGAAAAAGGAGGAAGAACAAAGAGTCTTACTGATTATATTCCTTCTTGTGATTATGTTCAGCCAGCACTGATTTGTTGAACACGTTATTCTGAAAAGAAACTGACAGGTTATGTGAACTTGCTGCAGATCTTATCTATGCAGATAAAAGTAATGACTCCTCAGTGCTTGTATAACAGACTAATCCTCAGTAGCAACTTTAACTTAAAATCATCAGTGCAGTATAATGTATGGACTATACCCATGAACTACACACAAAATACTGGGCCTACAGTATATTAAAGTAAGTGAGGTTGAAGCTAAAAACATTTTCCTTAAACTTTTAAAATCACATTGGATTCTTAGGTAGAATCCGTCCCTGTTTCAATCATATTGTTTCTCTGAATTATGGAGATATCATGTTTGCTCATGCTGCTGCTACTAATCCTAAACTGCTGGATGCTGTGCAGCCACAGCAAAGTGTCATTGGATGCATTACTGCAGGCAGCCATGACACTCATCACTGTCTAGCATATAAAAAAGTTAAATGGTCTTCTCAGCGCGTCTCAGCCCTCTGTCTAGAAGGCCTTACTGTTTAAGCTGCAGAGATATTTACAATTGTTGATTGAGTTCAGAGTTTAACTAATTTTACTGTTAATTTGTGAATCTATACCAAAAATATCCAACTAAAAACAACTAAACAAGTCTCTTGGGGAAAAGGAATCTTGAATCTCAATAAGATTTCCTGATAAAATACAGATGAAATAACTATAAATATAAACAGCTACGTCAGCTACGACCCAGAAAGTCTGTCCTGAATTCATACGGGCCAATATGCACGTAAATGATCGGCAGATTTTGTTGTTTTGTATGAATGAGGAAGAAATTAGTGTCAAAGTCCACAGGCCTGAGCCTCTCCGCTACACAGACCTGTCACTATAAGAGAGCTACACATTAACATATTCAGCGCAGCAGCTTTCTCAAAGCTCAGCCAGGGTTTTACAACCCTCCAAACACGCCCTTTCGATTTGGGCGCCGCTCTGTCAACATTGCCGTCTCCAGACATTATGCTCATAGGTTCATCTAGTCCATCCAGCCAATCACAAAGAAGCGACAAGGTGCGACACGGTCCCCTGAGTCTATGGAAGAGCAGTAGCCGTGGAGACCAGGTGTTCATCGAACAGTGATGGTTGAGGAAGTGTTGATGGTGCAGGTAGAGGTGGCATTTTGGCAAGCAGAGTGTATACACTGACAGGTACTGACATGGTGTGATGCCGGTGTTTTATAGCCAGTAGATAACAGTGTGTTTATAGTGTCAAATATCTGATCTTTCAGGAAGACAGAGGTGTCAGAGGCTCGACAGCTTGGAAGTCGGCCGCACTATACAGCCAAACGTAGGCAAAAAACACATGCTGTGCTCCATGAAGCAGCCTAAATTCACAAATTCACCCGCGCCCTTCATTAATATGTATAACTTTAATAACGTTTTATAACGATATGTTAAGGATCAAATGTGAGCAGACTTTGCCAACAGAGCCCCTGTCTGTACATTTCCTATGAGTCAAACCTGCCTACACAATTTCCAGTCTGTTTCCCATCAGGTTGAAGGGTACAGACACTCAATACATGTGACAACACCTTCAGCTTTAACCCCAGCTGACCTACCTCTTGAGGAACATGACCTCTGCTCTGGCGGATAACCCGATCTCTCCTTCCCTTCAAGACAACGCAAGCTGAATCTTCAAACACATCACCTTAACTATCTCCCTTTGAATGGCTCAGAATGGGAAGCTTATACTCTCCAGCTCATGCAGAGTTGTGAGGCAGGCTGTCTTTAATTGTGATGTGGGAAAAACCAAGGCAAAGATGCTGGCAGCTGTGATGTGTGTTGAGAGGAATGCGCCGGTGTTATCACTCACTGAGTTATGCAAGAACGATTCGGTGGAAACCTTTGCCTGGTACAGTGTTAGGCCTCAGCCTCCTTGTGCACAGGCTGAACACACACTCAGTGGCATGCTGACACACAGACACACACACACAGAGCTAAGCAGATCCTGCCCTGAGGATTTTCTAATTACCCTCAGTGAATGGGAGGTAGTCTGACACACAGAGGGCCGACCGCACGGGTTATCACACACCCCACAAAGACTCCCCATATTTCTTCCGATTATCCTATTTTTAACTTTCATCTATGGTTTTTTTTTCCCTCAGAGGGCATGAGGTGTATGGGAGGCATGGTGAGGAGAAGACTTGTTTAAGTGTAACTTGTTAGTCAAAGCAAAAATCAAACCTTAAGAGTTTGCTTCTCTTACACTGAGGAGCTCGTCAGCAAATGTCTCCTAAAAAATTTAAAATAAAAAAAAAAAAATAAAAATTTTAAGATATTTTTAGTTTGTATCACACCAGCATGCCTAGATTAACAGGTTTGGAACCCTCAGGGCAAAAATTTCCCATTAGCCCTAGAGTTATAATTCTGTGCCTGAAAAATAATATACATCGCTCAAGGTTTTCTTTGTGATAATTAGTTTGTAGCAATTTGATTAAAGGTCCCAGACACAAAAAAACTGCCCACACACTCACAGAACATCAAAGAGAGAAAATGTGAACAACAGTGAGCAGATCAGTCCAAAAGACCATTGTCGGCACATCTTGCAAACACAGCATGACCTGCATGAAGGGCAGGAAATTAACAATGACTGGATGTTTTTTGTGTATGCAACACCTACACATAGCTATTTGTTGACTGTAATTTGATTAAAAATAGTTTCTTTTAGAAGAAATGCAATGTGTGAACCTAAAAAAAAAAAAATCGTACAAAAATAAAACTATATATTTCTGTTTTTAAAATGCCTTCTATAACATGGTTCCACAAGAATAGTGTATAAAATAATGAAGAATCCAGTTTATCCACCTGGAGGTCTAGGGCTTCAGAGCAACTACCCATTTCTTCTAACTGACAATCTAACCTTCCTCATCAGGTATACAGTGACTGTTGTGTGTTGCTGTAACTGTTGGTAAAACTAAAACAAGAAATCCCAGTTTTCTTGGAAGAACAGAAATATAGTCACAAGTAAAAAAAAATGTGATTTCCTGGTTTTCTACATCAACTGGTCATGAAATGTGATGTGATCTTTACAAATGTCACAAATATCAACACAAAATATCTAAGCTGATAAGACACCATCGGCTGTTCTGTCTTTATTAAACACACCCATTAAACATACAGGGTGATGGTGGAAAAAGTAAGTGAAACCGTTTTTAATAACTGGTTGAACCACCTTTGGCAGCAGTAATCTCAAGCAAGCACTTCCTGTACCTGTGGATTAGACGTGCACAAGTGTCCATTCTTCCTAACAGAAGTGACATCTAATGTGAATGGGTCTCTTCTTGTTTGAGGTTCGGGCTCTGACTGGGCCACTTCAAAAGGCCGAAGTCATCCTGACAGATCACATTTTACAACCCTAACCCTATAACCTATTTATTCTAACTTCAACCAGATATTTGTACATAAGATACAAAGTCAAACATAAGAATCTTATGTTTAAAAACAGTACTTACCATTAAAATCTTTTACTGTAAATCCGATGAAGATGTTTGTGCATGACAAGTGAATTTGATTGTCTTGGTGTCTCTTTTTTTACTAAATCTAAGCACCATACAAACTCTCAAGCTTTCACGTCAGCAGCTAAGAAGCATTCTGATAGTAGTACAACACTACTTATTTCAAATGCAGCTGCTGAATGGCAACGAGCCGCGGCCTCGGGCCACAGAGCTGAATGGGCTGACAGCAAGGTGAGGAAGAGCGGTATCAGATGAACACATGAAATAGGGAGGTCGTTGGATTTAAGGCTTTTTGTCTTTGGGCGTTCAAAGGAGACAGCTGTCGAGTGCACAAGGCCTGGCTCTATTCATGTGGGGGGACCGCAGACAGAGACCACGCCAACATACACACACACACACATCAAAGGATGGTGTGTGTACGCGTGTGTGTGTATCTCAGTGCTTCCCCAAACATATGCACACTATTATTATAATCATAGAACATTATTCACAGCTACCTGTGTAGTCACAGATACTTAATGTCATCCATGTACCACTCATAGGAAAGGTATGTAACATTTATAGTACTTTACACACTGTACATCTGTTTTGATAAGTCTTGTTGCTTGTAGCAGGTCCTGCACTTTAAAGGAACAGTCCAACATTTAGGGAAATACCCTTGTTTATTGTCGAAGAAGACTGATACCACTTTTATCTCTGAGTCCAGCACAGAACATGTTGGGCTGACAGCACAAACCTCAAAGCATCTCAAATACTGCCTTAATTACATGGTATATCTTGTTCATCTATGTTTTAGAAGCTGTTGGGACTGTTTTTATTGACAAACAACCATTTGCTCGTCCAGCACCTGCTGACACCTCCTCAAGATGAGTTTATCCTCAAAACAAACCAGTTTGTACTGTCACAAACCGGCTCAACATTTGCAGCAACAGGAGAGACACAACTCAGGTTAATGTGCCACATGCAGGCACCTGCAAAAGGGGACAAGTTAAACAGAACAAGCAGAAGGGGGGGGGGGGGGTGTAACAGCCCCTGACAACTGATGGTGTGAAGAAGTATGAATGAAACAAGAGCTTCTGAGCTTGTTTAAAGAAAATGTTAATCTCTCACTTGACAACACCTGATCATGAAGTGGGTCTGACTGACAGATTGTCTGTTTCAGAAAGTTACAGAAGAACTCATAATGATGCCTTAAATCCACAGCAGCTGGTGACATCAGGGAGGCATGTTGAGCAGATACCTCAAACAATACAATATCCCATTAACTAATGTCTAGTACAACAGTTCTGATCACCTGGACCTACTTCACTCAGTTTTGCGCT
The DNA here is from genome assembly GCA_034779795.1 of Ctenopoma multispine. Taxonomy (NCBI): domain Eukaryota; kingdom Metazoa; phylum Chordata; class Actinopteri; order Anabantiformes; family Anabantidae; genus Ctenopoma; species Ctenopoma multispine. Next base: position 5,960,478 of record JAUYWH010000025.1, on the reverse strand, counting down.
TTTATCTCTACGTGTGTTAAACAATGTACAGCTTTGTAAATGTAACGAGATCCAGTATTTCAGTGCTGTTTCCCCCCTCTAAGTTAAATAGGATCCACAGGGATAAAATCAATACCAGCCTTGTCTAACTCTGGGCAGAAAACCAGAAACCCCAGGACTCCTGTTCCTTTAAAGTGATGTCCAATAAAAAAAAGACCACAGTGTTTATGGATTACCAGATTATAAATGCAAACTGGCTATTGGGGTAATCTAAGAGAAATAACTTCCTGTAGATCTGACTGCACTGTTTACTTTTTTAATGATCACACAATTGCTGGAGTCAGAGATGTGAAAAAAAATGTGAACGGGTTCCAAACACAAAATAATATCTCAGCAGAGCCCCCTGACATCTTCACATTGTATATGAACCTGACATATTTTAATTAATGACAGTTAAAAACTGAATATGGAATAATAAAACCAGACCTTCACCAGGTGAACATGAAATCCCTGTCTGAAAGTCAAATCTCTCTCTTTTGCCTGAAGCAACTTGTTTCTGCTGTCTGAGCTGCGTCACCACTGCAGCAAGTCTTCGGTTGATATTTGCATCAGAGGCAAATCAGTCAGTCTCTCTGTAGGGAGAAGGCTGTGTTTCTACCTGCAGAACCATGGCTACACTGCAGAATATACAAACCACATATTTTATAGTATAGTTGTAGGGTTACAAAAGTCTTTCCCATTAACAGTAACTCTTTCTGTTATTCTGTTTTCTGCCTGTGTTTAGTAAGCTACTAAAAGTGAAAGAATGGAAAAAGAGACCGCGGCAGAAGTCACAATAAAGTCTAATATGATATTTAATACAGTCTATCCATCATATTGCACTAGTTATAAATAGTTTCATTATATGTATGTCAGCTTTTCTCTGAATCTTCCAGTGATGGGTAAAATTCCTCCTCCCCTACTCCCAAAGATTTCGCTTGTATTTTCCATATGCAAATAACTTTGCATTCTGCAGGAGACAAGGCCGAGCTGTCATGCTCAGGTGTCTTCCTGACCTCTGTTGTTCAAATCCAACCAAGATGCAAAACTGGGTCCAGAAGCAGACATAACTAAGACAACATGTTTTGTCTGCTACTGTTTGTACGAGGAGATGACTAGACCAGTGAAAATAATGCTAATATTATGTATGAGAAACAACAGCATCAGGACTTGTTCTTAGTTATTTTTAAGACACTAATGTGAAGCAAAAGGTCCCATGAAAGATATTCTGATGAGATATTAGGTGATATAATGTTTTACAAACTATTTAAAAGATTAGACGTTAAATTTCCACCGTATGTTTCGTTTAACTGCATAATCAAAGAAACGGCAACACATGTCGTCTGCATGTCATCAGGCCTTAATTAATCTGCTTCCCATTCAGTTTACCCATCTGCTGTGGGGAGTCTCTCCACATATGTGCTGTATCCTCCTATAGGAAATGTAATAACCACCTTCTTAACAAATCCGCACTAACCGAGGCCTCTGGGCTGAGGCAACAGCAGGTTGACTACAATAAGGGAAGGATGGAGGGGGGTTGTCCGCAAGTTGTGGCATGGGTGGGCTATTGAAGTGTTAAGCGGGAACACAAAGGTGGGGTTGGTCTTCAAATAGGTAGAGTAAGGCTATATGCTAAGACATGGCTGTTCACATGACTTATTGTCACACTGAAGTATTTAAAATGGAATAAAGTGTCCTTTATGCCAACTCAAAAGATATAAAAAGGATTTGCTGTTGCTTGAAAACACAAAGAAATTGTTTCCTGTTACGATCATTTCATAATCACTGGTAGATCGTGAGCAAAAACACCTCAGACCAAAATTAGACTGTGGTCATGCGCCCAGAGAGTTGAGCCGAGCTTGGCTGATATTGCATCAGTGGGAATCCCATCATAGCAACCAGGTGCCAGCAGTCAGCCTGGGAGGCTGCAGAGGGCATTGAGACAGAGAAAAACAAGGTGCTTACTCCACCTCTCACTTCCTGATCGAAACAGGCTCATCATTTCAAATGTAACACACACACACACACACACACACACACACACAGTTTTCAACTTTCCATATCTGTTGTAAATGTACTTTCTGCTGTAATAGTGATACTGTGATTGGCATAGAACAAAGCACAATAAACCTGAGTGTCATTAATCATTAACTGGCAATGACAAAGAATTGACTGTGACTGCCAATAGTCAGGGTACAAGTGTAAAAAGGTTCAGATTAACTTAGAGGCATAAATATCACTCACTTTCAGCAGTGCAATTTTTTCATCCTCTTTTGTCTACAAGAGATAAATACTGTATTAGACTGAATGCAGCTGTGGCAAAGAAACTGAATTTCATACAAAGAAAGAGATCTTTTAAGTGTCAGTATAAACATAACTAGAGAAGGCAAAACCTGTTTTAATGTTCATATGGGAACCCGGCGATTCTTTTAAAGCACACTAGAAACAAAATAGCCACACTACAAGTTGTGCCTGTGCTAAGACTATTAGTTTGCGTGTTGTAACGGACGCTCCAAGTCAAATTCTGGTCATTATGTGATGGTAATGTGCATTGTTAAAGGATAATCCTGCAGAAAGACAGATATAAAATACAACTAGAATATATGGAACATATGTACACATTATAAAAAACACAAATATTAATAGCGTATTTAGGCTAAAGTGACAAATATTGAGTATGATCTCTGTAGAAGAATACAGGTTGAGGACAAAAATAGGAGTGGAAAACCAAAAATAGGAGTGGAAAACCTGTCAAAATATAATAGAAGTTTCTCAGAGTTTCCTCTTTGAGACATCGGAAGGAGTCCAGCAAGGACCTGACTCCGTATTTGGCAGCTTCATCTGGATGCCAAGTTGATCCTTCCATTGCCTGACAAAAACTTGATCAGGAATGGTCTTTGTGAAAGGAGAGCACCTGCTGTACCTCAAGAAACCAGTTTTTATGTTTCTAGTTGTTCTAATGTTAAATAATGCTTTTACTCATATAGTCTCATATGAAACTGTACAATTCACAAAGACAGGTGAAGGTTAAAATGTTAAATTAAAAGTGGTGGACCATTTATCTGTACCTCTGGTGTAAAGGGGTAAAGCTTCTCTTCACAGTACTGAACTCCCATAAATGTCAGTGTCTGTCCTTAATTAACTGATGAACTATGGTCCAAGTTATTAACCTTAACTGCACCTTAACATTATTCATTTGAAGATATCTGATGTAAAACTGACAAAAAAATTAGTAAACAACACATACAAATTAAAAGATGTTGATTGTGTCATACGGATGGAGAATGAGAAAGGAGTCCTCATGTTACATCTTTCTTTTGTCTAATTTTCTAATCTTACACAACACAGAAAGAAATTCCATCTCTTAAAATCAACATCTGTTCTTTTGTCTCTGACATTTTGGACACGTAAAATGAAACTTGGGGGACTCAGTCGCTGCGTTCACAAAAACAGCCCAGTTTCATGATATGAACCACATCAGCAAATCCTAAGCAACTGTTCAACTGCTGGTGTTTTTTCTTTTTTTGTTTGTATCTGGAATGAAACTTGTTTATGGATCAACAGGTGTTTAGTGACAGTGTAAACAAAGGCACCTCATCTTGAATTGCTGGTTTCTGATGAATTGCTGCAGGAGAGTTGATCCACTAAACATTAAGCTAAGGAAAATTCCCAGCACCTTATGGTAGTTTCTACCAAAACACCTCATTATTCTTTAAAGTTCAGAGGACGCAGAGGGGCAACAAGCGATGACATAATATTTTTTCAATCTGGTAAATGACCAAATATTATGTCACTAACTCACTAACACATTTGATCCCAGTCAGGGTGCCACACCTTGCTGCACACAGCTGATTCTCAGGGGAATGTGTATCTGGCTACAGCTCTGTAGAAGGTAACATCTAGCACATTTACATGTATTAATCTGATTAAAGCAACACTATATGGACATGAATTAAAGGAAACAATCTGTTTATCTTAACCACATCAAGGCCATCACAACTATAGGAAGCAACTCAGACACAGATTTTTGTGTTGAGGTGCAAATGCTCGATATCTGTCTTCTCTTTTATTCAAACGTTAATTGCCTTTTTGAGGAGATGCTTGAGTGTTCTTTTGTGTTCATAGTGTAGTTTTTAGCCAGGATAATGATTCACCAGTAACCAGAGGTTATTTATACTATAATCTCTGAAACATTTACTGCACTCAGATGATTTCTGTTTAACTAAATGTTTTAGTATCAATCACCGGCTTTGATATACAATTAATATTACTTTAGACATCTGTTTTCATTTTGACATGAAAGGACAAAATTTTTGCTCTTAATACTTATTGTATATGGTACTGTATTGTATATAGTAGTGTAGTACTTTTCTACTTTAACAGGCTTATCGATTTACAATTTGCATCTCATTCACACATTCACACACAACCCACCCTACTTCCTGAACCAGGCCAAAAATACTGGATAAATTAATTACCTGTAATATTCTTAATTATTGTGCTGGTATTACATTATAGTGAGTTTTAATGTGGGTCAATTATTTTCATTGTGTATTTATACCAACAGGAGTGAAAATCAAGGGATAGAAAATTGACTGAGCACTCACTACATTTGAACCTGAGACCTGAGTCAGTGTCTTTATCTGACACTATTAGTTAAATCTGGCTACAATATCTGAAACTAATTTTAATTAATATGGACTTATGTGGAATTTATCTTAATAACACATTTTAATAACACATTTTAGAAATGTATAACCAGCTTGGTTCACGCTTTTCATGTGGGAACTTAGGAAGATTACGGTAAATCAAAACTTAAAACCTTTTAAATCACATTGATTGTTAAGACGTTCTTCACAAGTCTTCTGCATCTGTTTGACACTAATAAAACCACCAAACTAAATTATTTCCTTTTATTATCTTCAACAAAGATGCATGCTGGAGTTTTTCTTATAAAAAGAAAACAGGAACAACTGACAGCACCAGCAGGCAGAAACAAGGACGGGCTGTAAAGACATCCACAAATCCTTCAACATTCAGTAACCTGGGGGGAAGTAATTTCTTCGAGTTGAGGAATCAGTGGCTGCCAGAAAAATTTAAGGAATATGGATGTTCAAGAGTATGCTAATGCTAATGACAAGCATTCACATTTCTCAAAAATAAGCCGTTAACGTTAACATCTTACAGCTTATTAACATAGGTTACAATTAAGATGTTCATTAAAAACAACATGTATTATGTACGTATTTTGACTTCGTCAAGGGTCAGACTGGTGTCACAAATGCATTTTAAACTTGTCTAGTGTTAGACCGTCTAAAGTCTGTGTTTAGTTTAATTAATAGTAAAAAAATAAAAACTTATTTTGAGAATAAAAAGTAACTACATCAATACTACTTGTCGTTTGCTAATGTTTCTATCTCTGACACAGACTGATAAAAAGGTCTTGTGTATTTCTTAAATTATGAGCCACGTTTCCCCTTTTTGTCAGTTGGTGCCAGTGGTTGTTCCCATTGAAACAATATAGGTTACCCTAGCCGGGCCTTCAGTCTTAACCGGGTCCAAAGTGACTGACCACAAAAACATTTTTGACTCGCCTTAACAGTCTAAAATTTGCTCTTGGTTAAGTATAATGCAAATTAGAGTCACACAATTAAAAAGTAAGCCACTTTACCCTAGGCTAACTTACAAACTAAGCCCTAAGTTCCCATGGTAACAACCAGAAAAAAAAGGGTAAATGTGGCTCATAATTTGTGGTTTGTTCATAGAGATAAAACTGCAGAGTGAGAAACGAATTCTTTGTTATATTGTTAAATTTTTATTTTTTATTTTTACTGTAAAATATCATAATATTAAATTTGTACACAACCTTGACGTGACGTTAAATGCAGTTGTTTAGTTTGGTCATCCATGTTTTTTAGTTTAAAAAACATTGGTCAAGCTGGTTCAGATAGTAACGAGCTAAACAGTTTTGTGTAGCGCAAGCCTACATTTAGATGTTTTTTTAAAGTGTCTGTCGTTGTCAAACAAGATGCAGGGATGCCCAACCAGCAATGTGCTTTCTACCTACAGCTTCAGGCTCAAGTTTTATCAGGCTTTTTATCTTCATGAATAAGCATCTTTCATTCAGTGTCAAAAAGAGTTTCATTATATAGAGTGGGACAAGTCTTTCTAATCTCACACTGAATCTATTTAAATACACTCAGGGTGTGTTCTGGTTGTATTTTGAAAGTGTGTGTAATGAACAGGAACTGTTCTGAACTGTTGACCTGACCTGAAGTTTCACCTCAAAACTACACAATTAAACTCTCAGAACTATCTCCATATTCAAGCTTCATTTGCTGCAAATCGAGACAGTGTGATGTCTGCTAAAACAGCGTGAAAACGTGCCGGCAAAGAGAAGCAGTTAATGCTGATGACAAGATATGATTAGGAAAAAAAGCCACCGGGTTCATAGGAGTGGGAGGCCGCCGTAGCTCACCTAACGTCTGAGAGCGGTTCTGTGAGCAGCTACGCCCCCTGTGGGACGTACCTCTCCTGTCTCAACGTCTCTCTCCCACACACACACACACCACTAATGAAAAAAAATAGAAATCATATATGTGTGTGTGTTGAGGGGAAAATTGTGAGGTAAACAACAACACAAACCTTTCACCGCTTTATAGGAAGCACATTAATGACTAATGAGCTCTGTGACTATTTGCATGTTATGACAAAATATTTTTTGTTTACTGTGTTAAAATGTATCATTAAGTATCATAAGTACATTTATTTAAGTATTGCACTACACTTCTGAGGTACTTGTGCTTTACTTGGATTTACTTGACAGTTTCATTACTTGTAAGTATCCATAACTTTACAACAATAATAAATATTAGAAAAAGTGTAAAAAAACAGATTTGTGGAGCAGAGTTGTTTTTTTTTTACATTTCTGTTTCTTGTGATTGTTTAAGAGGTTATCTATACTATAAATAAGACGTTAAAACTAGTTCCTCTTTGAGCAGCTACAACAGTATAGTGCTCACATACGTGCATCATTTTACTGCAGAATTAGCACTTTTACTTTAAATAAGAACACTTTGATAATAATTGTGTGGCTTTACAATAAAATCATTAATCTGATACTCAGTTACAGGAAACAATAGTAATCCTTTATTTTCCACTAGATGGCGCTCTCATCCCATCCTTTGACATGAGTTCTGCTCCTCTGGCTCACATGACTGCAGAACAGCAGCTCTGTGAAGGAGCTGATTTAACTACATGTGTTGTCTGCATTAGAGTTCAAAATAGATGAAGGGTAGTGAAAGATGGAGTGAATCAGAGTATGAACATCATGAACACAATAAACTCAATTAAATTAGTTTATGATATCCACACATTACATCACACAGATCACAGATAGGGTAGCAAAACAGAATAAAAGGAAATTTGATATATGTATATACCAATACTGCATCTCCGCGTGGTATGCATCCTGCACAGCTGCAGACAAAAAGGCTCTGCAAAGACTGCAGAGAAGATCATCGATCACAAATCTCCAGACACAGAGACAGTTTTTAATCCAACAGCCATAAGCACATTAAACAAACAATAAACTAAAACTATGCTCACTATCTTATACACAACATCCTACCTCAGGTACCATGCACCTTGCCACTTTACGCTATTGCACTTTGTGAACTAAGCACCTTGTCCAAACCTTAACCAGTGTTACATTGTACCTAAACCATTACATTTTAGTTTTTATATTGTTTTTATTTCATCTTAACACTTGCCTTGCACACCCTAACTTTTTAAATTGTATATTGTATGTCGTTGTTAATATACTGTACGTCTCTTGGTTTGTGTTTTGGCTGCATAAACAATAGAGTGATGACTAATTTCGCAGCAAAATCATTTGCAATGAGAATAAAGGATTTCTGATTCTGACATATCTATAATATATATGTAAATATATAAGATTTTTACTAAATACATACTGCATAAAATTGAAAATGTAAATATTTATTTTTGCTAAAACCCATTTATCTAGTCATAGCATTGTGTAATTCAAATGTTCTTTGCTTTTGCATCTAGGACAGATAGAAGAAGTGCACCCTTATGCGTGATAAAAATAAGTGAGAAAAAAATGTACAACTACAATAAATTTGTTACTTTAATTTAGTTACTAGTAACTAAATAACTAGTAACTAAATTACGTAGTAAAATGTATTGGAAAATTCATAACTCATAATTCATAACTCAACACTAGTATAGACTTTAGAATAATTAAACACTTGTGTTTCATCTTTACCAGCTTCAACATTAAAGAAACACATTGATAATTATAATTCAATAATATATGACTTTAATCTAAAAATATGTCATTCTGCATAATAAGTAAGTGTACTTTTTATAATTTATTTTGCCAATGATACTTTTACACTTTTACTTTAATTTTGAATGCAGAGTTTTTACTTTTCAAGCATGTTCTCATATTGATGCTTTGTCACGTCCAAGTAAAGGTGACAGTACCTCTGCACAGGGATGTGACTCATTGAGACATAGTGCTCGACAAGACTACAGTTACAGGAAGCACTAATTTCATCTTTTAACTTAAATTAGCCCTGATTGTTTTGTCTTTGTTCATAAAGTCAATCAAACTGTGATGTTCCCACCCTGCAACTGATCATTTATAATTGTTGTTTTGACAAGAGGTCTAACAGGCAGCTGCCATCGTTCCCACTGCGTCAAAGACTGACGCATCCGGTGCGTCCCCGTCCCCCCCCCAAAAAAAATTAAAAAAAGTGACGCCAAAGGGTACCTTCTGTGTCAAGTAAGAGACGCTAAGTGTAAAGCATCATTATGTGATGCTTGGCATGAGAACGTGTTGGTATTTCTCACCTTGACTATACTTTTCTTCTAGTTCTGTGAATGTCAAAGAAAAACAGTCAGTTTTGTGGTTCTTGCCAGTGTCATCTTGTCCTCAGAAAAGACGTCACTGCTAAAGAGCTGAGTCATATGCCAAAGCCATGTGAGCCGTAAGACAATTAGGACTAAGAAGTGGCACACGGCAGCATTTAACGGGAGACGTGCAAGATCACAGTCAGTCTAAAGAGGTTACAGAAAACACAGCCTGCTTTTCTCACTGTTTACCTGGTCTCAAGTGGGGGTTGTGACGTGAAATAGGTCAAGAAATGTTCTAGTTCCTAAAGTCACTTTATGTTCCTTTGAAATCAGAACATTTCTAGTTTTTTTTTTCTCAGCGTAAAATGAGGGAAATATAGCTTTTATTGTCTATTTAATCGTGCATGGCTGGGGGTAAAAAATACCAACAACAGTCAGTCACATTAATTTTGAGACCTTAGTTTATCAATAATTAAGAACAATATACAGCTATTGCATGGAAATAAATGGAAAAGGATCGGTGATGACAGAAAAAACGGTCTTTCAGCTTTAATAGAGTTTGACAGGGAAGGGGGAGCAAATGTTTTGAAGAATCAAGTCTTAAGGATATCAATGACGTAAAATTATCAATAAGGGTTATTGTGATGCCACTATGTGTAAAATCTCAGGACAGCAAGGCAGATTTACTTTATGCACACTGACCTTCTTAAAGTTTTATAAGTTTTGGTATAACCAAATTCTTAATTTCCCCAGGGTTTAATCTTAGTTTTAGCTCCAATTTGTGCCCCTTCTCAAGGCTACTAGCAAACATTCACGCTACATAGCTAGCTAACCATCGGTTTCTATAGGAGTTAATTAACCAATGATTTTTGGAAAAACCCACGGCTATTTAATAACACTTACCGTTGTTCCGAAGGTATAATTGAAAGGTATCCTTAAACGCTTTTAATTACCTGGATGATAAAATATTTAGTCCACAGATTTGTACTCGTCGGCTGAAAACAAAGATGGCGGCCCACCGAGCACCTGGATGGAAGTCGCAAATACAGACTTGAGTCAGTGTAACTTTTTAAATAAGAAATTCCACTTACGTGAAAACATAAGTTAATAAGCAGTCAAATGTATTTTCTTCCAGGAAGTGTGTGTTTTGTCATTCAAGCAGCCGTAGCTAATCTGTTAGCTAACGTATTTAGCTAGCTAATAGAATATTAGCTAGAATAGATAATTTTTCGGAAATTCACATTAGCTCATCGACTTTTGAATATTTGTTCTATTGCTTGTGGTTTCTCTCTTCCGGAAACCTGCGTGTTCGTTAATAAGGCAAATAGGAGCGTGAACTGTCAATTCAAAATCAGTTTTATTTAGAGTAAAACAAAGTAATACAGAGCTCTGAGCCTTCCAGTGACTAATACAGCGTATCAGCAGGTCCTGAGGAAGTCCCAGGGTTTGCTCTCTCTGGCCCACTAAATATTGCTAACTAGACAGGGTGTGTTCCTAATCTAATTGGTTATCTTCAACTGTCGCTGAGTTGAAGATGCTCATCTGCTCCAAACTTCAGGGTCCCGTTGGTTTCGGGGGAGTACATCTGCCCACTCCATGACTGCTCCTGAAAGATATCTTTAGCACCACACACCTGACCTACCTACCAACCTACCTATGCTTTGAGCTTAATAGTATTCTGCCTAATAGAACCATGCAATTCTCACTTATCTATTTACTATTGATTTATAATAAGAAATTAAAGATGTCATAATATTCGCTATTGCTTAGTATAAGTGTTTACTTCAGATTATTCTGCGCGTCTTCTGATATTCCTTCCTATTTCACAGAGAAACACATTCCTTAACACTCACACGCAGTTTCTTCCCATGTGTTGTGTGGTACCATCAGGTGCGCTAATTGGCTACTCCCTTTTCTGAAAGCGAGCTAGTTTCATAACAAATCTCCTAACAAGCATATTCTGCTACTGGCTAACATAATTCCCACATGCTCTAGTTTGTGAATAATGAAATATAAGTCAGAAACATTTGACAAACACTGACATTGCTGGAAATACTGTAAGATGACTCAGTAGCCAACAACACTCAAAAAACGTGTTCACAGTGCTATGTGTAAAAACACATACTTTACTTTAAATTTGATCTAATAGTATGTCTGTTAATTATGTTAAATGACATAAAATTGTCTAAAACTATTTTGAAGAATTAAATAATTGTGTACTCACTGAGATCATACAGGAACACAGGTCTTTTTCCCCACTTACATGATTATAATTACATGTAATTACCTACATGAGTATGTCAGAATCATACTCATTACATGAATCATAACCATGTAATAAGTATGATTATGACATCACAATTTTAAAATTGCATCGGAAACAGCTAAGAAAATTAATAAAACTCCAACACCAGGTCCTTAGAAAACAGTTCCATATTTATTGCAAAATATTTTTGTACAGAATACAACTGAAAAAACATCAACAGAGGAGGAATGGACAGTAAGGCCAACATCAGAACTCCAAGAGCTTAACTGTACAAACACCAATAGTAACATTTGCTGCTTGAATTGTGTTTTTGTACATGAATTGTTTCCCACCTTCACAGCAACCTTAAGGAGGGAAAAGAGAACTCGTATATATTTAAATTTTTCGAAAACATTATTGCCTTTGCCTGTAAATCCATCGACTTAGAACACCACTAGACAATCCGTAAAATGATGAAAGTTCTGTAAGAAACCTGTCACTCAATTGTTAATGTCTCACAATATATAAATATATATACTTGTAAAAAGCTCCAAACAATATAGGACTGATAATATTCTGAAAGTGAATGTAGTGTCACTTGTAATTGAGAGCATGAGGAGGTTGTTTAAAATTAGCTTTTAGTTTACTTCACACACCTGGAATAATTGCACCCTCATTTGAGCTTAGAAGGAGTTAGCAGGGTGTATAGATAAATTTGGGTGTGCATGCCCATGCACATCCTCATGCGATTTGGCACGGATGTAAAAGTTCTTCCTTCCAAGTAAACCTTGTGGTAAACACATCTCAGTCTCTCCAGCTTTCTCTTCTTCTTTTTTTTTTTTTACACATAAAAAAGGCAGAGTGAGAAAGGATACTCCCCCCCGACATTCAAATGTACATCTTTAACATTGGCGCTCCCAAACTTTGGGATTCAGTGAAGATAAATAAAAAAACTTCCTGTCTCTGGAAGATTACTGGAGTAAATAAAGATTGAAATAGATAAGATTTTCTCATATTCATAAGCCCTTCAAGAAACACCAAACACCAAAACATTAGAAAGGATGAAAATGATGTACAATCCAGAACTCCACAGTAGAAAGGGGATTTCTTATGAAATGACTTGACATGGAAGGTAGACGAAAAACTACAGATACAACACAACAATGTCATGTTTTTGCCCTTCTGATTCTATACCTTACAATACATCTGGTAGAGAAGTAACAGAACGCAGTAGCGTCTACAGATGACATACAGAGTGTGGTCTTCTGACACAAACAAGCAGATCAATGCGATCTTTCAGTCCAAAATTAAACAGAAATGCAGCTGGCTGGTGCTTCTGGGATGTTTTAAGGACAATTTTTTTTTTTTAAATGTCAGTTTCTTGCAGAATCTCCTCAACATTCAATTCACTATTGAGGAAATTAAGTTCATTCTGCAGTATCAATTACTAACAAGCCGTTCTTTCAATGACCCTTAAATGATCTGTGGCTCTGTGATGGGTATGGTGTTGGGCAGGGGATCTTTAACCTTTCATGGATATCACAAGTCCTTTCAATAATTTGATACCCTGAGTAGAGGACATAGGCTTGGGATGAATTTCAGTAGAAACGAAAACATCATTGCAAAGCAAACAACAAATGAAAAAGAATATTAATAATTAATACCATCTTTCACACATAAATAAAAATCTGTATTTATCAGTAAATTAAAAACCACATATGTAACCACAGAGAAATAAAACGACATCCATGACAACACAAGTCATTTTCAGCTTTACAATATGCATATACTCATGCATATATATTGTTTATTTCCCCTTGCATACAGGCAAGTTGTTGGGGACTTTGTAGAGAGCCTTCAGTTAAACCAACGACCTCTGCAGAGACTAACAGTGATTATTTAGAGATTGATACAAATGAGAGCAAAGATAAATCACAGGACAGGCCGAAGGGTGAGAAGACGGGGACTGATTCTGTGCAGCCTTGTAAACAAAAGAGGGCAGACAGCCAGAGAGGACGACGGGTAACAGACATCCACTTAAAGCAGCAAAGGACAGATTAAAGGAGGTGGAGGCTGGGCGGGAGTGAGGAAAAGAAGAGGCGGGGGACCTTGTTCTCTTTCCTAACCAAACTTTGCCTCGGGCCTTTCCCACTGAGCCTGAGCAATCAGTTTTGATGCTGAAAATACAGTTAAAATGTTCAACACGTTTCTGCCTGCGCTGCTCGAGAGGGAAACGTAACAAAAAGTGTAACAGCAGACTCTCAGCGATGTAACACAGCATCTTATAGTAAAGCAACGTGAGCTGTGTGAGTATTTGATTATAAGGGCTGGGGATGAGCATGTAAATACGACAGGCAGATATGAGTCACTGAGTCGGGTCCCCTCCCACCTCCACCCTCACTTCTCTCCAACCCCCTCCGACATCCTCTTTGGGTCGTTAAGAGCTGAGAGGACACAGGAGCTCAGACGAATAACTGGATCCGCTCACGGATGGTCTGCCGGCAAATCGGGCAGGTCTTGAGTGCGGCGCTGCAGTCAATGCAGGAGGCGTGTCCGCACTGGAAGACCAGCTTGATTTGGTTGTCAATACAGATGGGGCAGGTGATTCGCTCCTCCATCTGCCGATAGCGAGACTGCAGCTGCTCCAGAAGGTTATGCTGCTCTGAGTTTTCGTTGCCAGGGCTGCAGTCCACCTCCGTTTGGTCTGTGGGAGAGAGGTCGGCAGCATGAAATCCCTGACAAACTCATTTTACAGGCTTTTAGATAACCGCTATTGTGCAGTCTTGTGCAAGATGACACTGTCCTGCTGTTTCATTCTGCTACTAGATCCAAGAAAATAAGGCTGCGCACTGTAGCAACTATAGCAGGACTCAAAATGTCCTGTGATTTCATTTTGAATATTTTTCTTGTGGGAAAAGAAAAATAAACATGCAGATAAATTACAGCATTTTAAAAAAACATGTTTCATCTCACCTTGTCTAATTTTCTTGGTGATTGTGACTTGGCATTTGATGCATTTCTTCATTCGATGGGCACACTCTGTTCAGACAACAACCAGTTCAGCAAAGAAATGCAAAGGGGGTATATTTATATTTAACTTGGTCAACACAAATGAACAAATTCAAATATTTTTTAAATTTTAAAATGGCTGGATGGTTTGTTTACACAAATCCAGTCAGCTAAGACAGAGCCCTTTACTAACTCTCCAGTCTCCACACACCTTCACAGGCTACACTGTGCTGGCAGGGGCAGAAGAGAACCAGCAGAGCCAGCTCGGAGCAGATGAGGCATTCACTGGGCCCTGGCGGTGTGGGAAGAACCAGGTTGGTCATAGTGTTGGGTGTGGTGTGGACCCGACGCAGGCTGGCGCTGCTCAGGCCCTGTCCACATGTGATGGCCTGCAGACGTTGCAACCTGAAAGACAACATTAAGCTGTAACACTTTTTCTGTCATGTCATGCATTTTACAAAATTATCCAAACGGTTTGATGAATTTCAACCCTGCTTTTGCGACTCTACCTGTGCTTCTCCGAGAAGCTCTTGATGAGCTGCAGCATGGTGCTGTCTGACACCAGGTCCATAGGACTCTTGCCCTTGTGGTTGGCATAGTTGATGTCAGCCCCTTCCTGCGCCAGAAAACAAGCGATAGCTGCGCCAACACTCAGCTCGGTATTCCCCAGAAGACCTGAAGCGCTCAGCTATGGATACACATGATGACAATGATGGTAAGAGGCAATGGCAGAGGAGGAAGAAGTAAAACAGTAATATTATTCAGTAGACCCTACAAGGTCCTACAAGCATCCACTTAGTAAGAACTTGTGCAAATGGTAGGAGTACTGAAAAAATTTAGCAAAGCTAAGGCAGCTCTGAGCACGTCCAGCCACATTAAAACTGTTTTTTTTTGTGTGTGTTGCCTTGGCAGGTGCCCAGGATGTTGAGAGGATCTGCAGTGTTTGCGGTCATGTAGACTGGAAAGGACGTTCTTCACTGGTGCAGTGATATCAACACCAACTGCTGTAACTGTATTTAAGGTGCTCGTATAAAAAGTGCTGCACACAGCAGGGAGTCAAGGTGTCCTAATGAGAAATATTAAACTTTTTTTTTCTGAGCCAGTGTCTCTCTGTGAAGCAGAAAGACAAGTAGTGATATTAAAATCTGATCCCCAGGTACAGATACATTCACAATGTGAACATAATATGGCCAAATCCTTTAGTGGGTGTTCAAAGCTGCTCTAATCATTTTTTTTATTAACAATGGGTTAGGTGATAATGTGCTACTTTTATTGATGAATCCACAGAGAATTATCAGTTATTTTGCTCAGTAGTAGGTGGAAACCATAGGGTTTCATAATTCTTGCTTATCATAATGAATATTAAAATTCCATAGGATGTTATTATTGACTGTAGTAGGGAATCCCAAAATGAGTGGAGAGGAACAGACTATAATCCAAAATGTCATGTTAAGACATACGTTGCACTGTCAATGTTATACATGCTTTACCTTTCGTTTAGTACCATTTCAGTGCACGTCTGTCTGATTACTTTTGGTCAGTTAACCCCTGACTCTTGCCTCTTACTCTTTTCACAATGAACTCACAGTTTCCATGATTAACCCTCTCTTTGTAGACTGGTGCAGTAGGTGGCTCAGACACTAATTAAGGTAAATAGGAGTGAAAGCCTTATTCCCATGGTGATTTGAGACACTGTAGTTAATTTATGGGATACTCCCAGCCCATCCCCCATAGCAGGTGTGTCCCTGAGCGAGACACTCTCCCTGGGCGCTCCCTGTGGCTGCCCACTGCTGGCACTGGGATGCTGGAACACACTATTAATCTTTCTCAGTGTCGTTGGTAGCATCTAATAAAGCACCGGTAACTGAGAGGGACCCCTGATGACCCTGTTGACTTAGTCTGCACTGTCACAACCACATTCAAACATACTCTGTGTTACTTTATTGGGTGAGGCTGATGACGGCCCATAATACATTCACAGGAGTACATAGTGGCTATTTGTGAAATTTCTAGAAACTGGGCTGTTAAGCAGGTTGTGGCAATCAGGTGAAACTGCAACTCAAGCAGCAGCAGGTTAACCTAAGCAAATACAGTAGAATGCAAAGAGACTGCTGGGTAGTTAGTATTTGAGTTGGTTGAGGATGATTTAAAGGCAGTTTTAAAGTCGGTAGAATCTATTTAGGGATAATAGAATAAGAGAAAGGAATAAAAAATTAATACTCAGTATTTACTCCACCGTCAGCTTAGTCTTACTTCACCATCCTTAGGTGAATTGTCATTTGTATGTAGCCTATATTTAGTCCCATCTCAAATTGTTTTGTCTTCCTTTAGAAACCGTGTCTTCAGTCTTATCTTTATTTATACTCTCAGCAGTCTATATTTAGCTGTTATCTCACAGCCTTTTAAACTTCTTTCTTTCCCAACAATACCCACAATTCATGATTAAATCATCAGCTACGGTCAAATTATGACTCTTTCACATTATGAGATTATGTAATGACAGTTAACAAACCTGTATAAATAATTAGAATGAATACTACATGCTGTACCTGTCAAAGCAGAAAGCCAAAGGAAAGTAGAAATTTCTCCCAATAGAAATTGAAAAATAAGTAATAACATTAAAGAACGACTCAACAATATGCTCCCTGCCCACCAGCCCGCCTGCTGGATCTCTCACCCTGCAGTAAAGCGATGTGGAGGAACCCCCCTCGCTGCTCTCTTCAATGCTGCTGGTTCCCACAGTGGGGCTGAGCATAACATTGGCCAGCTGCGGGCGCAAGAGGGCCACGTGCATGGCCGTGTCACCATCCTCATCCTCCATGTTGACATCAGCACCCTCAGCAACCAGCAGCTGCACCAGGTCTGTGTGGCCCTGTGTTACCGCCAGCTGCAACGGCGTCTGGTTGCGGTTGTTACGAATGTTGATGTCGCAGCGTCCCTGTGGAGGAGAGCATAGGGAACAAATTTAATAAAACAGAAATATGAAATCAAAAGTTAAATCTTAAATGTGTAAAAAAAACGGCTGTATAAATCTAAAAAAAAGAAAAAGCAACAGTTTTGAGTCCTGAACTCACCTCCTTGATGAGGATCTCAGCAACGTCTCTGTGGTTGTTGAGTGCAGCCAGATGCAGTGCAGAGAATCCATCCTCCTTTTTCACATCCACGAGCTGCCGTGCTCGGGCCAGGATCTTCTCTGTGGCCCTGTTGCCAGAGCAAACAACACCAGATTCAATTAACCAGAGAGCGAAACAGTCCACATGGCTCAAATTATAGGTATTTATGTAAAACTAATTTTATCCTGTCCATGTGACAGAGTTCGAGCAGAGATGCAGGCCTGCTCTCACTACATACAGCCAATAGACCTTCTGATGTACAACATACTAAAATGAAAAGCACCTGTGCTTCAATTAATGCCCTCATCACCAACATGTAAGAAACAAATAGTTGTTTTAAGCCTTAAATAAGGTAGATCGCTTGTCTCTTTGTAGCTTGTCATCATATTGTCAGTATTAAACCTCTATGCTGCAGTAGAATGGACAGGGTATCACATGCAACACAATCTATGTCTCACAGCTTGATGTCTGACATAACTGAGGACTGTTAATGCTTTCAAGGGCAAAAATTGTACCAGCCGTCTTTGGTATTGTGGGATTACAGCAGGCTATTCTTAGTGGAGGTTAACAAAAGACAAGTTGCACTGCATTATAGAGCCATGTTCAGTAAAGTTATACTATTAGAGCTTTTCTGTCATTCATGCAGTGGGGCTGATGCTGCACTGTTGAGTCGTCCGCTGCTCTGTAGCCGAGTCTGCTTTATGACGTGTGAAATTGAAGCTGACAGCATTAGCGAGCACCCAGAAAGACAACATAGCACAATGGAGACTTCAGTGTGACGTTATCCAAACCTTCCACGGATCTTATGTTAGATTTAATTTTAGCTCTGCTGGATTTCACTGTTTGGAAAAACTTGTGTTGCTCATATGTGACTTCAAAATGTAGTAGACTGATGAGTTGCAGAAGAAGGATGCTTTTTGTTTCCAGCTTGAATAATAAGGCCTGTGATTTTCTATATTTGTGTTATTGTCAACAAATCACATAAAGAGACTATGAAAAAAGACAGCAATGAATTTCATATACTCACTGTAACAACCGTGAATATAGAACCTGATTACAGCTTATTTGTTTGTGGTACAGACTTCACTGTTGTTTAAGAACTATAAGAAATACATCAGTGAGTAACACCATCATTACTGTGTTAGACTGTGTAAATGCTCTGTACTGTAAGGGGAACATGAGAAATCAATTATTTTTGCATAAGCGTAACAGAAACAGTGTTAATGAAGCTTTAACTATGATAACTTACAAATTACAACATTTACAGGCTCATTAGCAGCAGCTTGCTGATAACATTTTAAATTCATTACCAAGGGTTGGGGCACAGGCTGCTTTGTTACATGTGTAGTCACATATGGTCAGAATCTCCTCTGGGGGTCTTATTAAGGATGACTGCTGTCACTGGTACCTGCATTGCAGCTCTAAATGTGGGTGTGTGTGGTGTGGGTATTGACAGAAGGAAATATCATTGCTGCTATTAAGAGCACCAGGGCACCTTTGTTATCTTAAAGAGCTCGCCTTCGCAGTTCTAAAGCAGCTTCTCTTACTGGATAGCAGCCAGGTCAGTGTCTCCTCTTTACCCACTATGCGTCATTTCTCTACATTTTTTCCATAATCGTTACTGCTCTGTGTTCATGAATATTCAGACTTGGCTGACGTTTTGAGGCAGTTTTGTACAAACATGCCTTTACACAGAACAGCCACAGGGCATTTTGGGCATGCTGGTGATGACTTTGCTGGAGACTGAAGTCATCATTTGGTTATTTTTGGGAGTTTGTATCACACTTGTTTGGAACTTGCGTCTTGATCAAAGCTTGATAAAAACAGAAGAAATGTTCCGTGACAAGACTAATCTTTGGCTGTGGAAATGACAAAACAATTCAAACAAAGGATTTTTATTTCATGTATAATTATCTACGAGTGAGTTTGCTGTAAAATGTATCTGGTGTGTGTCAGATAGTTTACAATGTACTGTCAAAAGACACAACATTAATCCAGAAAGGTGGGAGTAAAAAGAAAGAGGGGTGATTAAAAGAATGGGAAGAAAAGAAGATATTGTTGGGGAAGTGGTGACAGTGAGGAGAAAATAAAGAAAGTGCTGTACGAGGAGGTGAGTTTACAGAAAAGAGGGAAAAATCCAGCCAAGTTTTCTTTCTTTTCATGCAAATACAGTAAACAGACTAAACCATCCTGTACATCCATTTGCCTCTTCTGTCAAACTCAAACTCAAGAAGAAATCTGGCTGCTTGCCTTGTTTCTTTTCTTTCCCAGGACTGTTTGTGGACTTGGCCTCTGGCCCTCTTTTTCCATTTCCTCACAATAAATAAATACAATCTAATAAACAAAGCTTTCTCAATTTTCTGTCACAAAAACAATGGAGGGCCACAGCTGCTCATATGAACTCCAAACGGAGAAGAATATTTCTCACTTTTGAAACTGAGGATCAAAAACAACCATCAATTTATCAACCAAAAGAAAAATCTCAGGGAGAAGTATCCATGGTATTTTGGTAAATAATTGATTGATACCAGTCAGAAATCATAGACAATAAATAACTCAATTAACCTTTAAAAACTAAAGATGAAACCCCTTAAAAATATAAATAATCTTTAATTAAATCCACAAAATGGTAAAGTTGTTTTTAAACAAAAAATCATAAAAAATGCACCTGCACTGTATCTGGTTTGACGATATGTGAATGAGCTGGTGAACTGAGCTTATTGTGAACACTGTAAATCCTGTGTCTCCTCTTTTAGCACAGCAGCTGATATCAGGCTAAATGAATGCTGGGTAGCACAGTCTAAACTCCCAGCAGTGCACATATGACACTTGCCAAAACGACCGGACATTTATTAAATACCCGTCGACTGCGGCTTCTAGTCTCATTCTTCTTCCTTTCTTACTTGCAGTTATTGCTTGCAGACTGTCTTTTTTTCTGTGCACAGTTGACATTCGTCCATATATTGCACTTATATGCAAGTCCTGAGATTATATTTTTGTAAGCTTGTACAATAGAAGCTATTGTAGGAGGGAGCTGGTTTTTAGAGTGATGAAGTAATGTGTGCAACTGAAAGCTGCAGTGTGGAAGTCAGAATTTAGCACATCAAAAGCCTTCCTTTAATGAGAAAAATGGACCAACATGTCCTTTTTTTTTTTTACCAGTTTGACATACTGGCATGAGTAGATGATGGAGGGTCTGCAAGCAAATAACCAGAAGCTGTGCTCATGAACTCACAGAGAAACTTTACTGATGACAATAACAGGGCTCCGACTTTTTGGAATAGAAATTTCCAGGACATTATTCATCAAATTACATAAAGTGCACTTTAAAAGTGTCTCACTGAAGCCTTGAATGAAGTGCCATCGCTTCAGAAAAGAAATTTATGGTGGTGCTGACATTTTTCTTCCTAGTTTCCTTTCCTTCATGGCACCTCTTTAAAAACAGCCAGGGACAAGTTTCCATTACACAGTTTTGTTATAATTTGGGATGGAAATTTCATATAAGGTCATAAACAAAGAAGAGCAAAGAAGCCGGTATCTCATCATGGTGAGGGAAACATAACACATTATGAGAAACATCAACTTTAAGAAGATTTACTACTTATTTATTTTACAAACAGGTTAAAAAGTTGTATTTTCTTTATCGAAGCACAATGATTTACCTCAGTTTGATTCAGATTTAAGAAAAAAGAACTGTATGCTGTATATGATAAATGTGAATAATTCCCCTGATCAGGTGTTTTTGTATAGTAATGAATCAACTGTACAGTTGCATTCATGCATAATAAACTGTGATGGTGCACAATACAATTAGTCTTTGAATATGCCATTTAAGAGTGCCACTGAGTATTTTGAAACTAGTCACTTTTGGTGTGTTCTCTCCACATTTCCAGCCTATTCCAGATTTGTGGAGGCTGATGTGATGTAACCGAAAAGGAGCCAGATATAGCAAATGTGTTTGGGGGATGAAACCTTATCAGAAGGTGTAACTATGTGGTTCAGCTGTCGTAGCCGTCGCCACGGGGGGGTTGATCAAACACATGGAGGGAGGACACAGAGCCTCCCTTTACCGGTTTAATGACAAGCATGAAGGAGGTTGTGTGGTCTACAGAAGAACATATACAACAATAACAGAGAGTAACTGAACACAATTGCCATTAACAATATTAAACAGTAATTTCTCCCACACATAGGATTTACCTGGGAAAGCCAGCCATTCTTTTTATTTGTGAATCAACAGAATGATGCCATCTGTGATCCAGATCAAATGTGTAGCATGTTACTAGGGTTATTACACAGGCTATTCATTTCTTCAGCTTACAGTGTTTGTGATTTCTGGTTGGAAACCTCTAATAAAGAACTACACTGAACCACACCCACTATGACATAGATTATCTAGGAGTACTGCACTGTAAAGTAGGTGAAGAAATATTACCTACTCTACAGTGCTACTATAAAGCTAAGCAAACAGATAAAACTGGTAAACTCAGTCCTCTCAACTTCTTTGCCTCAGTTTCCCATTTTTTTTGTCTCCACCATGAACTCGATTGTTATTTAGGTACAGCCACACAGCCAGTGCAGGAAAGGACAGGACTATTTCCATGATGAGGTCTACTGTGTCTCCTCAACATTATCACTGTGAGAACATTCAGTTATCTACTGCATTTCTGTCTGCCAGGTCAGTACTGTGTCTAAGATCTGCTTATGATTAAGTACCTGCAGTGTCAACCAGCCTAAATTCCAACACACTCAGAAGACAACGAAGGGTTTGTGACAGGTCAGTGGCGCAAAAGTTTGGCCTCAAGCACCATAGTGAAGATTTAAATGGGCTGAGCTGATCTTTCTCTAGCTTCCTTTGAGTGCTGCTGGGTGACTTGATTTCTGCACAAGCAATTACAGAAGGAGTTAAGTCAAAAAATTTTATGTTTTCATGAAAATTTCAAAAAATGATCTGGAGTTTTTGAGCACCAATGAATTCTACGTTTGCAAAGAAGTAATTTAATTTCTGAAATGCCTGTAGGATAAGTGAATGTGTATGGAACAAAAGTTGCTGCATTTTTGCCCGATATTGACTGCGAGCCTGCTGACAGCAGCAGAAGCTGTGTGGGAGATGAGCTCTCTATTTGTAACAGATAGTGTTGAGAGTTTGACCTTTGATTCCTCATTTGAGCACGCAAGACAGATTCCCACACACACACACACGCCCATAACCAATATTTCCTATGCTCACAGCAGACATGTATTCAAACTACCAGGCTACACTGACTAAAAGCAATAGATATGACATTTTTTATGAAAACTGGATTTTTTTTCCCACTATTGACAAGTATTTTGATTTATGTGATAAACAGATGCCTGATGACAAGCTGGGTTTGTTTGTCCACAGTGAGTGTTTCATATTTAAAGTAAATAAAAGTAAATCATTAACAGTACTGGAACATCCTACTTCTCATTTTTAAATTCCCCCAAACTTTCACGCGTACGTGCAAAAAGCATGGTTACGATCTCCACTTACAGTTTATTTCCTTTGAGAGCAGCATGGTGCAGCAGGTTGAAGCCTCTGTGGTTCTGCTGGGTGAAATCAATGTTGGGCACCACAACCAGGATCTCAATGATATTGCGGAAATCTTTAGCAATGGCGTCATGGAGAGGTGTGTCCCCATATGAATCCTGATTGGAAAAGGAAAGAAAAATGGACATGCAGCAAAGTGAGTGAGGCTGTTTCACACATTAACACTGGTGCTGCAGGACATTAAATGTTCGAAGAAGTTAGAAATATATCATGGCGGAAACTGAAAAACTGTTAACAATTAAATATCTACAGTATAATTTACTGTATAATGCAAATGTGTTGATCTGTAACATGATTTGCTTCACTTTAATTTCCTGTTTGTTTTTTATGGCAGATTTGCCTCTTCAGTTAAAACACACACACACACACACACACACACACACACACACACACACACACACACACACACACACACACACACACA
>JAUYWH010000025.1:5880511-5937114 GCA_034779795.1 Ctenopoma multispine | reverse complement strand
ACACACACACACACACACACACACACACACACACACACACACACACACACACACACACACACACACACACACAACTGCACAATTGCCGCACATTTGCTGCAGACAAACAAACTCTGGGCTGGCACATTTTTAGCTGAGTAGCCACACCACTCAAGCAGATAAAAACGAGTTAGTTAGTAAATTCTGGGCCTGGTTGCAGGCATGTTAGACATTCTGAAAATGCCCTAAATGAGATGCTAAATAGCCTTAATGAGACCAAAGGCCAAAGTGAAACAGGGCAACAGTCAAAGCCCATAAATGTTTGAATTTGTCTGTGTTTACAAATGATTGAAAGGGCAATGTGTGAGTTGTTCATGACATGTGTTTAACAAATGACAGACACTGCCAGAGAAGCTCATGTAATGGAAGTAATGACTTCCTTACACTAAAACAAAACATGAATTTGGGGCAAAACGGGAACAAAACTGGATTTGTAATGCATACACGTTATGTTTTTCATGCTACAGTGCAGAATTAGTCACAAATAAATCAAAGTTGAGCTGAATTACAGTAATATGTAAGAGAGCGAAAACACATTTTACTCATGACACTATGTCATGAGTAAAATACACCAAAACCTTAGACTGTGATCTGTAGGGCCAATTAGCTTAAGCAACAGAGCACACTAGGCCTCTCACCTGTAGATTGACGTCAGCCGAATGTTCGGTCAGCACTCGCACCACGTCAGTGAAGCCCTTATTGACGGCAATGTGGAGCGCCGTGCACATGGAGTTGTTCAGGAGATTAACATTTGCCCCCTTGCTCAACAGCAGTCGTGCAATCTCCGCCTGATTACTAAAAAACAAGACACAACAGAAAAGTCCTAAATTAATCCTCAATGTTCCTCAGTTATATTAAATGACTCAACCTGCAGCAACAGTGTTCTGAGTGAAGTTAATTCAAAGTTATATATACATTATATATTACAATTTCAATTGCTTATTTTAAAAACCTGTTGGAAGATACACAAAGGTCAAAGTTTGCTTGCTGAAGTACCACAGCTACAAGCCTTCAGCAAGTTATACAACAGTTATAAACCAGAGATTCAGTCAAATGTTGACCTTCTGAGAATGCGTTAATGTGGTGAGAACAGGAGTGATGGCTGCGTGTTTAGGCAACACTTTAATGCTGCGACTACTACTGTGCCACTACGTTACAAAGAGGCAGACAGGACGCTGTATGTCTGCAGTTTCTCTTTCAGATTAATAACATACTCTATCAATTTTATCTTTTATCTCTACCTTTTTTCTGAAGCCACCTTTGCATTCTGAAAAGCATGTTTGTATTTGTGAAGGAAACTGAATGTGTGTGTGTGTGTGTGTGTGTCCTCACCCAAATGCAGTGTAGTGCAACGCTGTGTCTCCATCTTCATCCTTGACCTCAATGGAGCTGTTGGCCTGCAGCAGGGTCTTCACCACCTCCATGTGGCCTTGGTGAGCTGCAACCTGCAGAGCAGTCTTTCCCTGGTTCTTGATATCCACCTGCCAGGGACACACACATGGTTGAAGATCCATTAGAAGTGATGGAGGCCTGGACACAGAATGGGCTGGAAATAATCTTAGCATGAGCAGCAACCACGTTCGTCACACACTTAATACATAATCCTTTATAAGTAGTGCAATCATCAGCATGGAGAAGCTGACATGTAGCTGAAAACACATATCAAACAAATATCATATTGGTTATTGGTTTTCTTACAGATTTTACAATGCCAACACACAATATAGCTCATAGCAGTTTGTTGAATAAATAACAATGTGTAAATGTAATTATTTAGTAAATTATTTAGGTTTTTAAGATTGACACAAGTTACTGTATAATGCTTAATTTGAATTATTGTTGGGGATGTAAACAGGTTAGTTTATGGAGACACAGCTTCTTAAGAGTTTTGAGAAGATCTACCATAATTAATTACTTGATAAAATCACATACACTTTGACAGAAGATATCTCCCACCTCTACTGTTTAATTTTCAGTCAGAATGATAAAAACAATACTTAAAATTCTATAGTAACTATATTACTATGTGTGATTTAAATATATAAATAATGACCATTTAGGAAAAAATTACTCTCAATTTTGATATCTGGTAAGAAATACAGAAATGATTTGATTCCCGGTTCCTCCAGGCTACATGTTTCTGTGTCCTTGAACAAGACACAGTAACCCCATAGAAGCGCCGTCATCTACTCTCTGGCAGCTGTCCGACAATAATCCCCCAAAAGGGATCAATAGAGTATGCCATTATTGTGATTTTCACCTATTCAGCATCATTATAAATCATCTCATTTTAAGTTGGTTCAGTCAACAACTGCCTTGTTCTTCCACAGGCTGATGAAATTTTGAGGATTAGTGTCATCGTTTCGTAATAGACATGGTTCATTATTCATTTATCTCTTGCATATAAATATATAAATATCTCTGATATTTCATATCAACACATCATACATTAACAGTAAAAAATTAAAGAGTTTGTTGACTTTTTGTGTGTAATTCATTATTTATTTTTCATCTAACTATTTAGGTTTCATCAGAGATCATCAAGGTTATGCAACAAGAAGTTGTTTGATGAATCTTACTTTTAGATTCAACTTCTTAATTTCCATTGGCAAAAACACCTTTTTATATACTGTCGCAGTTCTCTGGAAAAGTTTCCAGAACATTTAAAGCAACAACCAAGAAATTAATTAAATTTTTGCTAAAGGAATGGTTGTTGAACAGTTAATTAAGCTATTATTTGTATTTAACTAACTATACATACAAAAATAAAATACGTTGTGCATTTTCGTTCTTGATGAGTCTTGCCTGACATCTGCTATCTCTTTGCCCTTGAGAGGACCATTTATCTATCTATCTATCCATGAAGCACTATACAAAATTTTATCTGACTCACTAAATCACTCCCTCATTTTTCCTCACCCCTACTTTTAGTGTCCTGGTGGAAGGAATTCTTGGAACGAGCAGTGGACTGCAGCAAAGAGAAGGAGTGCTGCACTAACCTTGTCAGGATATTTCTGCACCAGCTCCCGCACTTTGTTGGCACTGCCGTGTGCTGCCTCAATGACCAGCCGGCTGGGATTGTCTTGGTCTGTAGACTGAGACAGCAGCTTCTCCAACACAGAGATGACAGTACCTGAACACAACATAGTCAGATTGAAAGAAGGAGAGAAAGGGAGGTGAAAACAATTGTGAAAAGGGAGAGACAACAGAAGTAAAAGAATTAATTTAGCTTAATCAATCTAATGTGAACAACTTGAATAGAAACATCAATGTGTGTTAAAGTCTTAAACAAGGCGAAAATAGAACCATAAAGTCACACTGGTTAATTGGTTTGTCAAGGCTGAGCTCAAAAACCACAGGAATGAGTCAAAATGTCCCTCCATGCAGTGTAGTCTGAACACACATACACACAAACACACACACTGTTGTGAACATCCCATTCACTGTGCTGAAACATGCACAGAATAGATTTAGTCATGATTATGAGACTGCTGAGAACTTCTGAGATGACAATTGTCTGCAGTGCTACCAAAGCTTGTCAACATGCAGGATCATGACATGCTACAGAGAAGAACGTTTCAAGAAACGGACACCTCGCCAACACAATGATGAAAAAAATAAATAAATAAAATAACAGACAGGGAATGGCCGTGACTGTGGATATTAATGTCACAGGTGCAACCTGTATATGAAAGCATGCATTGAACAGACAAAGCTGGAATGAGGGAAAGGGAGGATGAATGACTGGTAAAGCTGAAGCTGGAGTGATAGAGATGAGCCCCTTTGTCCACGCAGAGGCCTTACTTCCAGAATCGCTGGGGTTCTCGGCTGTCATGAGGTTAGCGTCTACCTCCACAGGCTGGGCCGAGAGGCACGCCGGATTGAACGTCCAAGTCTGACCTCCAAATGCCACACGTAGGTCACCATCTGCATATACTTTCAGCACCTTTCCAACTTGGCCGAGAACCTGGGAAAACAACAATAAATAAGGTGAGTGTGGCATGAATGGGCAATAAAGGGTTTACAAGAAGAAATAAATAAATAAAGAGCGGGAAGACTCTTTTACAGGAGCAGTTTCTATGCCTATTTAATTTGAGAGAAATAACCAGGCAGCTTTCAAAGGAAACTGCTCTAAACTGGATTACTTCCTGATGTACACCCAGTTTTTATAAAGTAGGTCACTTTTGATTCACAGGGATGTCTCCCAATTATATGCCTTAACTTTAGCTAATGACACAGTTAGCATCATGCTCGCAAAGAGGGAGTAACCAGAATACAGAGGTGGGTGAAAGTCATTGTTTCAGTTAGTTAGTCCAAAGTTAAGTGTATTAAATTCAGAGTCAAGTGACATGTTAAGATATAACAAGTCCAAAATAATGCACTAAAGTGCATTGCTCTTGCATATTTAATTCACTAAAATACTAATTATTAGTCATGTTTTATACCATTTAAAACTAATATAAATTAGTGTCCTTTGGTGTGTTATTTCTCTTAAAGCAAATGCAATTATTTGCACTTTCTGAGACATTGTTGGATGTTGTCCATAGTGTTGCTCAGCAGCACAAGATTTTTATATGTGAATTTTAAAAACTCAGATATAATAGACTGATGACTTAAATCTGACAAGTCTACATCATATGACTCAAGTTTAAACTTCTGTCAGAAAGTGGAATTAAGTGAGCTTCAATAAGCACATGAATATTTAGCGGTATCAGGATACTGCTTTTTATCAGGCTAAATGAGCATACAGGAGCCATGCTGTCTGTCCACTCCCCATGGCCAGCTTGCAGTCTCTTCACACTCTCCATGTCCTCCAGTACTCGTACTAGTTCACCGACTCCAAAAGTGTTAACCTAGGGGAAAGACAGGTGGACAAGTAATTAACACAGTCAATAACCTGCACTCTTGTTAAATTTGTTAAAGAACCTACTGAAAGGTCTGAAAGAAACTGATCTGTAACTCAGTACCTTGGTGAGGGCCCCAGGATGGAAAGTCCAGCGGATGTTGTTGCTATACTGGACTCTGACATCTCCTCGGTCAGTGATCCTATGAACAGTCCCGATCCGGCAAATGTACTGCAAACAGACATAAATAGGATGTTTCACCCTGGGTCCCCCTCTGCATGACTGTGACCTTAATGTTCCCTTTAGCAGCTGCAATTTGGGAGCTGGATGCTCTGCTTCTTTTCACTCTGTTGCATGCCAGCATCCATCTGAGGCACTTACATAAATATTCTGTAAGCCAGGTTCAGGAGGCACGTGTGTTTTGACAGTGATGCCATGTTTGTCTAACACATAAAGAGCACATACTATCTGGACAGTACAAATTTTTTGCTAATTTATTACAATCTGAGTGTAGATTGATAGGTAAACACAGTAACAACAAAGCATGCAAAACGTGGACCAGGTCTGAACACTTTCTGAAACCGCTGTATATAAAGCTGCCTATTCGTCTTTCTGGAAGTAAAAAAAAATTGTACCTCTGCCATTTTGGGGTTCCACCCTCCGTGGCCTTCCTGCATTTGTCGCAGGATGTCCACCTCCAAGAGACATTTGACCTTGTCGCCCTGCTGGAAGGAGTGGCCGTCGGCACTCTCCTGGCGCTGTAGCTCTGCGTGCTCTCCTGAATGGACATTTCAACGTCAACAACAAGCACGCCCTGACTTGTGTAGGTTTGGTTTTGAAATAAGTGTGTAACTATTTTCTGCTGATTGTCTGAAAATGTCATGCATAAATATTTCTAAACATTGCAATAATAAAAATCCCACTGTGAGTACTTCGAGTAGCTCTTTAAATGAAGCACACACTGTTACCATGTAGATTTTTCATATGCTATATAGGTTAGAGAATAAGCGAAAAATAGACCTCCACTTAACTGACAAAAACATAACTGTTAAACATTTTGTTTTACTGCAATTTGATTCAACAGACAACTAGGAAATAAAGTGTCTAAAGAGTTCACACTTTAAAAGAGGAATCTATCTGTCTTACCGAGTTTTGGTAGGTGATCTTTGTAATAGAAGCCTCCTTGACCGTCAGAAACATATTTGAGGTCTACCTTGCCTTTGTGACCCATTCGGTAGACATTGGTGGTGCCATTAGACCAGGTGACACTAGCCACGCTGCGACCAGACTCTGTGTCCCAGCCGCGAATGTCCACTACCTTCCCAACCTTACCCTCCCCTCCTACACACACATAAATGCACACAAACACACACAAATATGCAATAAACAATAACATATCAGGTCATTAAAGAAAAAAATGAGTTACATAAGAGATTCTGAAAATATGTGAATATGCAGCCTTCCACTGTAAAAATCTGGCAAGCACAATATGCAAACATCAGATGAGAACGGAAAACAGAAACAACGGT
Source organism: Ctenopoma multispine (assembly GCA_034779795.1). Lineage (NCBI taxonomy): Eukaryota > Metazoa > Chordata > Actinopteri > Anabantiformes > Anabantidae > Ctenopoma > Ctenopoma multispine. Next base: position 5,930,702 of record JAUYWH010000025.1, on the reverse strand, counting down.
AAGATGTCAGTGAAATTAGTTGACAGTCACAAAAGTGATCCAGGGATTTACACTGCCAAGTCAGTCATTTACTTCCATTTTCTACACATACCTCAGTTCTCCATGTTTATTTTCCCATTAATCAAACACCCAAGAACACACAATTTCTTTCACAAGCTTTTAGATCCATACATCAGGTTTTATAGTCTAAGAAAACATTTGTTTAATTATTAAAGTAATAAAGCAGCCTCTTCTAAACCTGTGACCTATAAGACAGCGTGGTGGGCTAAGGGTTTCTGAGCATGCTCAGAGCATTTTGTATGCACTTACTGCATACACCATTTAAGCCTGATGAGTGACATAACCAAACCCCAGGGCACTGATTTCAAAGACACCAAAAGGACATTTTGACTCATTCGTTCTAGCCCAGAAAAGAGCATTGCTATTCTCAGAGACAATGAAACCAGAAAAACATAAAAGACATTCCCTCCATCCCTAAAGGGAACATTCAAGGGGTTTAATTTAACTCACTGAGGTGGAAGATTGTTTTCAACTACTATTTAAACTATTTCAAACATCAACCAGTGAGGGCTGTTATATCTGAGAGAGAGCACACAACAGTGTAGACACGTGGTTTGCATATAGAACTGCAGGCATTCTTGAAAGCCACGAGCACATGATCAAAAACAAGCAATAAATAATCTGCAATCTCTTGCAGCGTAGACTATATTTGAAGTAATGAGCCTTCTCAGTTTCTGCACCACACAGGGCTAGAAAAAACAAAAAAACAAAAAACAAACAAACAAGGGCTCGATAAAAACTCAAATAGACGAGCACATCTGCGGAACAGACTCAGATGTGTCACTGACAATTTAAATGCACACAGACACACACTAACGCAACATTTTATAGGTTAATGAGACATGAGGTTAGGATGTTATGGGTTGTGGATGTGAAACATTTTAAAGAGGTACAGCTTCATGCTCAACAAGGTTGGGGGCCTGCTGAGTTGGCAGTTTCAGGTTAATGGTATGAAGAGACGACCCCCCACCCCGCCCCCACACACATACCACTCACCGTCTTGGTTGCCCCAGTCCCAGTCAGGTCCACGAACCACTTTAACCCCCTGGAAGATTCCTTTGAGGATGATCCGCGGGAGGTTCTGCCTCGGTGCCAAGCTCACTCTGTGATAAGAGCACAGAGACACAGCTGAATAAATCATCATCAAGACCATCTGAGACCATGTTAAGACAAGTAAATAAAATACAACACTTAAATACTGTACATATTACAACCCAACATTTTCTGTGTTAATTATAAACCCAGTAAGTGATAAAAGAAATTATTATATAATAATAATATTTAAGAAGCTTACAAAATGCAATTTAGTGCATGAATCATAAATCAAATCAACAAGCACACATTTTCACCAACAGTTGGACAAAAAAAGCCATTAAGAAATGGACAAAGCATAATTCAGCACATTAATACAACTTAGAAGCTTTTCTAAAGAGCATAAATGATGAAAGCCAAACTCATAATTTGTCTACTGCACATTAAGTTGAAAAGAAAATAATCCGGCGCCTAATGACAATTGAATGTCACTGACATAAGATGCTGAATATAATTCCTGATCTATAAAAAACTTGAAGCCTTTGTTGATTGTTTTGAAACTTCTTCCTTCTCTCTTTTATTAGCACAATACTGTTTCAGTCAGGCTCACCACATGACACAAAAGGACCCACTTACACTGACCTACTGATCCCAGTTATTCACATTATGCTGGTCCAGCCTTTAGACGTCACACTCACAATTTTTATAACAAAAATCCCCGATAACTTCTACTCTAAGATACAACAATCAGTAGTAATGCTGATAGTGATAATATTGTTTCCCAGCTCCACGGCCAAGCAGATGACCTCTCATTAGTTTGATAAAAGATATCCATTCTGTGGTAGAATGCCCTACTCAAAACAAGGTCTTTTTTCTGATAAGATTTCAGGACTATAAACAGACTGTCCACAGTCTACTATCTGGCACACTGACCAACAATCACAGATTCAGACACTCCGATAACACGGCTATATGCGTAAAGCTTGACATACCTTATTGTAAAGATTTGATCAGATCTTGGAGCAAAGGAGCTGCCTATTCCCATACTTTCTTGACAAGATCAGACCCCAGCTTTCATTTCAGCCAAATAGCTTTGTGGATAAAGTCAAAATCATACAAAATCCAGTGTGATAAAGAGAAAGAGAGCCCTGTAAAATCTGTTGATCTCAGGGAGCTTCTGCTGATCTCTGCTGCTCCCACATGTCTATCAGCATTGGGCTTTTGCTTAAAATTATCCTTTGCTAACTTCATCTACCGTCCCTGGCCAGACCTTTTCAACGTGCTACAGCAGGAAACAGTCATAATGTACATTTGGCTCTTGAGCCAACTTACAGTAAATCTCAGAGTGGGACTGAGCTTAGACAGGTCTGTGCTGACAACAGTGTGTAGCCTAATCCCAGGACAGCAGAGTTACCAGAAAGCAGGCCACCTCAGGGCAAAGCATTGAGCTTAAACTGTATGTGTATGTGTTTATGTCAACAACAACACAGACATGTCTATACAGACATTTTTCTGTAATGCCCTGATGTGTTAAAAGTGCTGGTGTTGATAGATTTGTAAAGTATTTCGAGGAATTCAGGATGTGCATACAATTGTGCAATTGTGTTAAGGCTAACTGAAACAATGTTGGCTGTAGTAACAGACTTCCTGAACTCACAGTGTTAAAGGTCACAGAGAGAATGTAAAAAGCTGTGCCAATGTCCTGATGGACCAAAGCAAGTTCAGGTCAGACTTAAAAGAACTAAAATGTTACCAAGAGAACTGTTTATGATGAGAGAGCTTGTTCCTAAAACTTAACCCAAAATTATTTCAAGAGTAAAATGGAAGAAAGCTGACAGATGTCCCTGTGTCACAACAAATGAACCATGACTTCAGTGTCTGAAATGTTTTTCTCCGTGTAGCTCCTTTGAGCAGCTCTTTCAAGGGATCAAGATTTCTAATCCTTCTCAACCAAATGTCAAATGTCCCGCATCCAGACAGGATCAGGACAAAATACCTACACCAACAGACACAACAGCCAGGTCAAAAGTCAGCCAAGGGTTACTCTTGGAACTAAAATACGCAGAATTACTATTTACTTACAGAAACACACACACAGTACCAACAGCCTGGCAAGAAAATATGAACTCCCAACAAAAGTTAAGTGAATCTACGCATGTATTTACATAATGATAGCAGCAGTGGGTGGCATGATGGCTCACAGCTTTTACCTCAAACTAAAATGGACCTGGTTTAAAATGTCAGCTCTGTTTGCAATTTCCTGTGCTTGTAGTATTTTTATAACAAACCGTGATTAGAACAGACAACATCTAATAGAAAAAACATACATCAATACGTAACTCTATAACCTCTAACAACAGCTGTTTTGTGATTGGACTGGAAATGAGAAAGACTTCAACATATATTCATTTCAGACCATTAGAGACAAATTTAGATGGAAATTCTTGTCAGTTCTGCCAAGAAGAAAGAGAAGCACTGGAAAATGCTGCAGGCCAGTAGTGGGGATATTTGTATGTGCTTTAAATGTAACTAGAGGGAGAATTGAGGAGGTCAGGTGGAGCATTGTGGGATTCGCAAGAAAAGGATTATGGATTGAGCTGACCTGATAGGTTCTCTGGAACTACATGTGCATTGTATGTGTGTTGAAGAGCCGATTAACCAGCTGCATACCAACCATCTCCGTATAAACATATGGCACACACATATGCTGCTCTGAGCACTGTCAGCATGTCCACACGTCTCAGTTTAACATGAGTCTTAAGAAAATGCAGGGCACCAAGCCAGTGAAAACACTCAGCAAAGAAAACAATCATCTACAACACAGATCAGAAGAATTGCATTGCAAAAATGTTTTAATCACAGTTATAAACTAAAGATTCAAAACACAACAAAGCATAAAATACTGGTACACAGTTTTATACTTTAATAAAAAAAACATAAACTGCACCTTGATTTTCTTCCTTTGCCTCTGTTATCTAATAGATGTATTCCAGGAAGCTGAAAACATTAACATGCTGATCTCCACACAGCTGAGAATGTTAGCATGCTAATCCAGTTTAATCTGTTTTAATTACAATGGATTGCTCATGTACTGTACATCCGGCTCAGCTCTCACACCATGTTTGTGATGGTACTTCTTGAGTGTCAGCTCACTGCAGCAGTTTAAAGTGCTGATGACAACTTCCCATCATCTCCTTAGGATGCTAATAAAGTTTCTGCCTACAGTGTGGCAACAAACTTGTAATAAATAGATTGGTTTAAATTGCTATCAAGCCCTCACAAATGTTTGTTTCACACAAAAGGAGCCTAAACTTCAGTCTCCTCACATAAATTATTGCTGGCACAATAACAGGACCCACTAATTATGAAACCAAGCAAAATTTGCCTTTCCCGGCAAATGTCAGTGTGTCCCATGACTGCTAGATAATAAATTTGTCTTTTGAAATGCTGTCAGTGAAATATGGGTCAGTGTGGTCTGGAAATAAAGAGGTACTATGTGTTTGCCACTACACACTGTTCAAGACCCCTTTATTTCATTCATCTGACAGTAAAAAAAAAGTGACTTTCATGTGATGTTCTCTCAGATGAACAGTCACATCTCTATTTTCATTGAGATTCTCCAGACATGTCTTTTTTTAAAGGATAAAGACAGGAGGCAAAGGCAGAATGCTGTAAATGAACAATTTTGTGTTATTATGATAACCAGCAAATTGTGAATGATGTTGGTTAAAGACTTGATTTATTTATTTAGTTGTGCTGCAAAATGTGTATACATTCACTTCTTTCTTCATCACAATCAGGCAAGCCCAAAACTAATTATAAACCTAACTTGCTGAAAAGTTAAAACTTTTTCTGAAATGCAATAACAACTAAAATCTGCTTTGTCCACCAATTGTGGGGTTGTGATTTAATTCCCAGCTCCTCCTGTCATATGCCAAAGTGTCTTTGGCAAGACATTAAACCCCAAGTTGCCCCCTGGTGGCTCAGGCCTCTGCCTGTACCAGTACCAGTAAGCTAGAAAAGTGCTGTGTAAGTGCAGATCATTTATCACTTACAAAGGTAACAGATGAAGGTATCATGATTGGGTATAAATGCAGCACCCACCAAAGGTTCAGTCTTGAGAGAATTGTCAGTCAATTCAAAAAGACTATTTCTCAAGGCAGCATTGCACATCATTATACTGTGCTGAATATAGCCACATGGGCTCAGGAGAAAACCATTGCCAATTAACACAAACGCTGCATGCAGAAATATAATGTGTTATTTAAGAAAGAAGCCAAACATCAATTCTGTGCAGAAACGGCCACCAAGTTCTCTGGACTTCTCGTGTCAGTAATGTGGAGTAAAAATCAGCTTAAATGTGTTCTGTGGTAAGATGAGTCCACATTTGGGGAAGACAGACATCAGGTTGTTAGTGCCAAAGATGAAAAATTGGAGTTTGTAAAGAGGAAAACCGGATACAAAATGCACATACATGCATCATAGGTACATGGTCATTTATTATAGGACAGAAGCTCTTGTATTTAAGAATCTTGAAATCCAGCTAAAGTTATTGAGAATGATTATAGTATTTAATACCTGCATTTTACTTAATCTAAGAGCTGCAGTTTCTAGAATGTTGACCCTAGGTGAGCTGGCTTGTAACACTGCAAATAGAACGTAGATGATTTATTATTGAGTTGGGCAGAACAAGGAAAATATATATGATAGAGTCCACTGAAATTAGTGCACAACACTATGAGAATGTGGTACACTTAGGCCAATTAGACCCAAACATACTGTGCACTAACCAAAAAGTTACAAAGGCTCAATACAGAAGCTACGACCCCAGCTGAATCAGAAAAATGTAGATTAATGCTGCCTGAACTCATCAGCATTTTATTCATGTTTCAGACACCATAGAAATAATATCTGTAAGAGCCATAGTGGACAGGGTCAGTAAGTTGTCAAGTCATTCAGTAGAGATGCAAACAAACGTCTTGAGCTAAATTTTCTCAATATAATCTGGATTAATGAAAGAGTCAACTATATATATATATATATATATATATATATATATATATTCAGAGGGCCACATAAAGGTGTTTGTTACACCTTAATGAAAGGCCACCATCAGCAACCGGCATTCAGGCCTCACTAGCAAATCAATACTTGTGAAGAGAAACTGAAGCAAAAGACGAAATGAGATTCCAACTACTGTCATAATACTAAATGATTACTGTAATATTTTGTCTCACTGGCCAGGTTTCACAATAATCTGCTGCTTCATTTCTGCTTCAACATCCATCCATCAACAGTGAGGTTAACATTTGAAGATAGGGAGCGATAAGAAGTCAATTGTTGCCATGCTGCATGAATTAAATTTCAATAATGTACTAAAATTGTTTGTCTGTGACTACACTGTTTCTGTGAGACATTCCCATAAATCTACGACACCTTTGGCTCATTCTAACCAGATCATATGGAAAAATATCTAACACACTTGAACTTTATCATTAACTTGAAGATTGAATCATAAAGAAGCTTAAGAAGTCATGCAGGACTCACAGCCTTTACTGGAAAGAAAAATAAACAGAACTGTATGGGACCTGGACCAGGCTAAACTATAGAAGGAATCTGGGTCATACATATCACCTCGTTAAAATGAGAACAGGCCATCCAGCTGACATTCAGACAGTGCCTGAAGCAGTTTGGAGCTTTACTGTGAACTGATGCAGAAGAATGGATTCTGAAGGGAGAACTCACTCCAGTAAATTTGGATACATGGGACACTTGGAATCAGCTCACTGAACATTTATTCACAACAAGGCCAAGCATAGTTTAGACTAAACTGACTTAACACACAGAAAAAACAGCACTTTTCTAATTTTAAGTGCTTCTGCAAAACTTTAACTTTGATAAAATTTCAGCTCAGTTTAAATAATACTTTATTGGTGACAAAAAGGTTCTTACAGCATATTGCAAGCTGTTTTTCTCTGGCGCCAACATGGCAATAGCTTTATGTCAAGTGTGTAATATCAAATATTATTTATCTGTTTCTTATACAAGCTCAAGTTGGTGGAAATGCCCTACATCTTATTTTCTGTTAAGTAGACTGTTATCATCATCATCATTAAATAAATCCTAATGTAAACAATTCAAGCAGTGGATATTAGCTGACAGCTGTATGTTGGAAATAAAAATGAAAGAAAAAACAGAAAGCCAAATCAAGGTGCCCCTACTCATCATTGAGCTTTCGCTAATCCCTTCAAAATAAAGCAATGACTCAACATACCTGTTTCTATTGTGTGTAAGGGTCAGTGAACATTATTTGACTTAAGCCTGTGACCCTGCCCATAAGCAACTCTTAGGGCTCATAGGAAACTGCTCTGCTGTAACATATTAACAACTCTCTTTAAGCAGTGTTTTTCCATCCAAACCAGTCAAACCATAGTTAGAATTTAAATGAGGATTGTTTGAGCTGGGGAAGTGGTGGTGCAGTACTCACGGCTGGGAATGTGCTGTCTCGTAGCGCTCAAAAGCGTGGCTCAGGTCATGCTTGTTGTTCATGTAACACTGGGTGCACAGGTCGTAGTCGAAGCACACCTTGCACTTCCATCGCATTCCCATGATGCCATGCTTCTTGCAGCTGTCACAGATGATGTTGGAGTGACGGACTCCTGGAGAGGAAGGAGAGTTTGTTTGGTCATAAATTTAACAAGCCTGAGATTTCTATTATTTTTCTGATAAAAAAAATTGTTTTCTAAAGACCATGTCATCTCATGTATAGCACGTATTGTATTACTATGTATCTCCCATTTGCAAGTCACTGGAGCAGACATGTTGTACGTCATGTCCTTACCGATGTTACTTATCACAATGGGTAATATCATGAGATGTGGGGGAGATGAGGCACAAAGAGCATGACAAAAATACCCCCACCCCCCCATCTCTTCTCCTCCTCTTGTTTCACTCCATTAATTGAAAGGCCAGCTTCTGAGGCAGAAAGATTTTGCTTTAAATGGAGCAAAATGCTAATGAGTCCTGCATTAATGTGTGTGTCATTCAAGTCCAAAATAGAGCTGGGTGGCTGATGATGAGAGATGGTCTTAACTGCACCATGTTTATTCAAAATGGGAATTTGCAAAGGTTGCAGGAGCCAAAATGACATGTATTCAAAATAACATGTAGCAATGAGTAAAAAAAAAACACTGATAAGAGATTAATATCATATACTGTATTTTTGCTTAATCTCATATCGATACAAGAGTAGCATAGAGACCGAGTCATAACTGAAGCAGTGTTTCGGTATGACCCTATTCTTAAGTGCTTACCAATTTGAGCATTATCATATAGCAGCAGGTCATAGGATCCCTGGTAGCCTGTGCGATAGTTGGTGCGTGTCCCACTATCCCACTGCACCACTACTGTCTTGTCTGGTGTGGTAGTGCTGCCCTGCCGCCCAATCTCCACCACCGTGCCCACGTGGCCTTCGCCGTCATCCTGGTTTCCCCATTTCCAGTCCAGGCCGCGCACCACACGCATGCCCACCTCCATGCTGCCTGTGTTAGGGCCTGGCCTGGAGGCTGAGCGCAACGACCGAGGCCTAGCAGCGCTGTCACTTCCGCTGCTCCTGCGCCGCTGGGGCTTCCGAGGGGCAGAACTGGCTCGCACAGACGATACTGCGTGCAGGGACGGCACCAGGGGTGTTTCCGGGAACAGATCAGAAGTGACTGGTGATAAGACAAGATGAAGATTGAAAATGGAAAAATCTGCAACAACATCACAGAATACTACAAGTACAAATAAAGTAGATAATGAAATTTGTATAACAAAGTTATAATTCACCAATTCAATAATAACTGACACAGGTTAATAGTAAAACTGCCTCAGTAGTCAATCTCTGCCACGTTAGTTATGCAAAGATTGAAGGTTTATCTTGAAAAAACATTGGGTCCATTCTGCCTCTTTTAAAGTAGGAAATCTTCAACCTGTGTGTTTTCAGATTATGTGTCTGTCAGTGGCTGCTGAGGGACTCATAAAGCAACATGCCATATGTCTCATTAATTTCATTGCAGTGTTTTCCTCATGCTGGTGGATCATTCACTGGAGGCCTTGCTGTGTGTCATGGCACACTTCTGGAGAGAGCAGCTGGACACGAAGGCTATGCCCTGCTGAACTAATCAAGCCCTGACTTGATACACAAAAACACACACTCAGACAAAAACACTTGTACTAACATTCTTAGCGGTCTATTGGCTTAATTTATGCCCTAAATCTCAAAAATGAAATAAAGTTAACCCTAAACTTATTAGTTTAGATTAGTTGCAAGCTATAAACACGTAAGTGAAGCAAATAAAACATCTTTTTCTATTTTTTTGAAGTTAAAAGGTTTTTAGGGAGATTTTATCAGTTTAATGACAGAGGCTCTAAAGTGCTAACCATTGGCCAACAGCAGAACAACATGAAAAAGTAACAAGTGTTCATGTAGCATTCAGCACTGTACACAGGTATTAAGACTATTAACATTCCAATATTAATTCAAAAACACAGAACTGAAATAGTGTAGTTTTCCTATAAAGACAAAAAGAATCCAGATCTCATCACAATGACAAATGCAAAAGAACTCACACAGATTCACACCCTTGAGTGATGATGGCTGCAGTGTTTCAATGAGTGCTGCCGGGTGCTCAAAACAAGAACAAATACAGGAAGCAAGCAGCGTTTATTTTGGAAGTTTGAGTCTGCGATATAGAAAGGAACCTTTGCGGAGAAGCATGACCATCAGCAGAAATGCAATCACATTCATTAAACATGTGACACATCACACATACACTGGTGCAGTGTCTTTCCTCAACCATAACATTTTAAACAAAATTTTAAACATTTCTTGTTGCTACTGCTGTGATGTTGGTGTCTAACGAAATAAGAATTTTGAGAGATTGTAGAAAGGAGGAACTACAGGACATATATAGACCAACAATATAAATAATACACTCACTAACTACTTTATTAGGTACACTTGTACATTCTACTGCAATCCAATACAGGAGCTCTGCTATGAAGTCTGCGTTTTTAAGTTGAAACTGTCAGAAAGGTGAAAGTTCATTCATTTTAAATAATCTTAACATAATGCACTCCATACAACTCCACCACCCACTGACTTTAATAATAAACATATAGCATAATTATCACAGTTTCAACTTTAAACTTGAGAAATTATAACCTTGTAACAGGATAAATTTTTTGGACTGCATTAGATTGTACAGGTGGACCTAATAGGGTGGCCAGTGAGTGTATGTTTAAAGTAACAGCCCACTGAGTAAATTTTGTGATTGTCTTCTGGTCTTTATGCTTCTCTTCAGAAGCAAGATTTAAAAAAGAGGAACGTCTGCAGATGTTATTTGAGATTTTCCTCAAAGGGAAGACAAACCATGATAAATAATCTTTCAAGTAAATCCTGTTAAACTAGGCTAATACAAAGTCTCTTGAGAAAATGGCGCACATATCCTAATTATTGTCACTTTTCACTGTAAAGACAGGATCACACTCTGCTTTGTATTAACACCACATAAGAACATCGAGCAGGCCTTGTATTGTAGTGTAGACAAGGAAATGTACTTTTTCAGAATGATTTAACCAATCAACTTTTACCAACTTCCTCTTTTCTAGAAATAATAAGACGTCAGCAGGCTAGGAATTTGGTACCATTTGGTACCCTAAATCAAATCCTTATTTTATATGCTCACAGCTGTCAACAGACAGAATCAGAGAGATACACCAATAACTGCCTGTACTGCAACACAAAAAAATCTCATGTAACCTGAAACTGACCATATTCTTTAGCAGATGGTGCTGATAACCTATCATTTCATTGTTTAAGACATTCATCTAAATTAGATTGACAGTTATCAGACATAAGCCTTTTCTATGTATACAGGAAATTTTATCTATTCATGCTGCTGGAGCAAGTACACCTTCAATATATAAAGAGTCTGTTAAAGTTTATCCACATTTGCATGAAAATATCCTTAATCTTGCCAAATACCCTCCTTTTAGCTGGTAATTTGCATCCATTATGCTCTTTAGTTTATAGCCCGACAGTTCAGCCACAGGGATTACTTTAAAAAAATCTTTCAATAATAGGGCGGACAGATGTCTGTAATGTGGCTGAGATTACACTAGCATGCTTATCAAAATTATAATGTCGTTTTGGTATTAAAGGCATCTGCTTAAGCATGAAAACATACGGGATGTAAGGGATCAAAGGAGGGAAAACAGGCTGCTTATGCTTCATTTTTAGTACAAAATAACAGCTTAGCCTCTTTTATGCACTGGAATAATATCCCAGCAAGTCATCTAACATTTCAGCATGCAAACATAGGAGCTGTCACGGGCAGTGGATGGCCTTCGTGCAGCTCCCAGCATTCTGGGTGTGGACGGATGCAGGAAATGCCAGGTTTATCTATAGTGTTGTGAAAACAGATTTTTTTTTTTTGCATACATACTTAAATGATTTAGATCATCAAACCAATTTTAATATTACACAAATGTAACCTGAGGAAATAAAAATGCTGTTTTTAAGGCTAAATGTGTTCATTCATTCATGATATAGCGAGAAATCTCTTAAATAAAATCTGTCTGACAAAGTGAATCACGCTAATAGATCTCAAAAAAGAAACACATCATACTGCAATCTAAATAAATTTCAGAAAAGAGGAGATACAAAGTAACTAACATGGATCAGTCTGGAAAGGCTTTCAAAGCCATATGTAAGGCTTTGGGACTCCAGCGAACCACAGTGACAGACATTATCCACAATGGAGAAAACTTGGAAGAGTGCTGAATCTGCCCAGAAGTGGCCTTCCTACAAAAATTATTCCAAGAGCACAACGACTTATCTAGGAGGTCATAACTTACTGGGTTTTCTTTGTGTAATATTACAATTTGTTTGATGATCTGAAACACTTAAGTATGACAAATATGGAAAAAAAAAAGAAATCAGGAAGGAGTCAAATACCTTTTCACCGCAATGTAGATCTATCAATAACTGAGAATACAGGCATGATGAATATCTCATTCACATCACACAGGGTATTTTTTCAATAAATATGACACAGAGAAGATTTTCTATTTGCCCAACTAACATAACTGAAAATCTCTGTGCAAATGTGCAATAGCCTAGATGGTGCCCAGACCAATAAAGGCGGAAAACACAAACTAACTGAGATACAGTAATTTTAGGACAGAACAACGAGCAACAAATTGTAAGACTATGTAACACATAGTAATCCTTTTGGTTTTAATGCACAGCACATGATAGGAAATGTTAAAGTTTGAGAGCAGGTAAAGACAAGCTGCTTTATAAAGCTGAGCCATTAAGAAGTTTGGCAGTAAATCCACTAAAGTAAAATCTTACTGTCAGCTTTGCAAGGAGTTCAAATTGTAAAACTACGACAAATGGATTATAGTTTCCAGGTATCTCATGTGGACATATATCACATGTCTACAATGCACACTATTTAGACGAAACAGGTGCAACTCCAGCACAAGCTCTGTTCCTCCAGAGGTTGGCTGTCCAGTTTACATTTCTTTACTTTTTTTTAATGGGAAGAGGGAGTTGAAGGCAGCCGTGGCCTGGCCACCTGTGTTGCAGAAATGTCGTTGTCAATCTGCAACTGAGGGCTAAGACAGTCCGGATTACAGCTCTCTGCCTGCACTAGCAGATGGGCTGGCTTCCATCATACACACTGCTGAGGGCCAATCTGAGAGGGCAATGTCAGCCTCCTCAACACAAACAACCAGGCGTATGTCCACAACACAAATACATGCACCAACACAAACAAATGCACATGTTCTTTACAATGCAGTTAAATATCACCTTAATTTTTGATAATTAAAAAAAAAAGGTAATAACAAAGTATTATGACATTACAAAAATATAGAGTGATGAGTTGGTAAAGTTTAAATTATTCAATCAGATGCTAGTATAACTTTGAAAACTTTATTTATGGAACAGCAGGTGAGCTAAACATGTAAAATGTGACTACAGGTTAAAAAAATCTGCCTTCATGAAATGTCAAGTTTCTCATAAGAAATGAAAGTGTAATAAATATTTCCATTTAAATGAAGTGATTTCTTTTATTGAAATTAATCTCGCAGTGATAGAACTAACAACACAAGTTACTGAACTACCTAAAATAACAGTGTCAGAATTTTTTGTATATCCGTCGTCTAATCAGCACCACAGTAGCCGAATGTTTACAAGAAACCTTCAAGAAATTATTAGAAAATGGAACTGAAATGAAGTGTTACTCTAAATCGAAGATGACACTGGACATCATCACTGCTCATGCTCAGAAATGTGATTATTTAACTGTAGCTGAGAATAAACAATGTGTTTCAGTAGGAAAACAATAACTATATGTTTTTCTAGTCTTAATGAGCTGCATATTAAAACACAGCGAGTGTAAGCATGATTGTGCTCCACAGTATCTCTCAGCTTTAAAGCACATCAGAACACTTCCTCTAATGTAAACACACATAAACAAATAGTAGTGAAGTGATTAACAAAAGATCTAGAATGAATATACATGTCTCCCTGCTCCAGGTAGCTTAATGACATGACAAACTGTAGACACTAAGCAGTTACAGAATATATGTTGATATTTACTGAACCTAAAGGCAGACTGTGTTCTGCACTGTGTTAAAAATCACTGAGCAGCTACAAAACGGAAAATGAGTCAGGAGTATTATTATTGGCAGACTCAGTGCCATCAGATACGTGCTACTGTGTGAAGCAGTAAAGGCCTTCTTGGGCTGTACATCCTGTGACACGCAGTGTGACTGGCTTATATCCCCTCCTTTCTAATGAGAACAGAATGGAAACATCTGGTGACCAGAGGACATTCAGAAAAAATCAATAAGGACCCTAAGTAAATAACGCATTTACAAAGATTTTGTCAGAGGGTGACAGGCCTAAAATAAGACTGCTTGGCCTACCTACCTTCTCTCAAACCTCACTAAAACAAGCACTGTGGACCAAACAAGTTAAATATCCTCATTAAGAAAAACAAGTCTTTAAGCATGAAATTTGTAAAGTAATTTATAGTGGTGATATAATTAAACAAATCTACAATGCTACTACTTCACCATCCTTACATCTTTAAAAAAACTGAAGGCTGCAACAGCATATTTAAAATGCAACTTGATAGCAGCAGAATTGTTGCTATCAGCAAACTGGAGCATTTAACAAAAATTCAAGCACAGAGACCATGTTCCCCAAGAACAAGTGCTGAGATTATCACATCAATTTTCCATGAGTTATCATACTCACTCCCTATGATCTTCAACCCACTTTTGAACATGTTGACTGCTGTATTCCAGCCTTCCGCTGTTATTATCCCAGGTCATACAGCAGGACCATCTGAAATCCTGAACACTATGAAGCATTCATCCTGCTAACGGGGAGTGAACCATATGGTGTGAACTTTGCTCTTTGTTTTGGAACATGCAGTTTTTTTTCCTCTACTCGAATGATTATTTTTTGTAAGTGTGTGTGTGTGTGTGTGTGTGTGTGTGTGTGTGTGTGTGTGTGTGCTTGGTGTTGCTCAAGGCCTGGACAAGCTTGATGTCCCATCGGAAAAATACAAGCTGGCAGCATAAAGCAAAGAATAACTTACAAAGCAGCACTACTGTTCCTAAAAGAGTACTGTATTACAGGTTACATGTGTTACATGGTGTAACAGGGAACGCTTTGATCATGTCTTGACCAAAATCAATACTACAAATACTTGCAATAACACAAGCATTCTCCTTAAATAAATCCTACACATACACAATATCATTATTGCGTTATTACAATTGTGGTTCCCACAGCACCATAGTCACTGTGTATATGATATGATTACATTTAGCTAACTCAAATAGCTTTAATATGTGCACTAAACAGGCCCCCTTTGATTCACACGCTGAAACCAAAACCTACTTGGACTTTGACATCTTTAACGTCAACACGGCTCAGGACAAATATCTCTGACTGTTTGATCATCACCAGTCTGCTTCACAAAAACTGATTGCAGCAGCCAGGGCAGCCAGGTGTCTGCCTGCCTGCTTAGCATGTCTGCTAGCTTTAACAGACTGTTATAACATGTGGCACAACTATATGACCATGGATTCATACCAGCTGCAGGTGGGTTGTCTTTGCAACTGATTATCTCTCTTTCTGGGAAGTGAACAGTGAATTCTAAAAAAATGTATGAAAGTCTGATGAAAACATCTATATTTTTCTTTTAAAGAGAAAGGCTAATTTAATTGATGTAATACCAATCTCATTTGTAAGATTCAGACTAGCAAAAACAATATACACAGTCCTACAAGAATAATGTGCTAGCATTACCCAAATAGACTGAATATACTGGATAAATAAAGCTGTTTTACCTGTTGGTATAGTGATGTGCACTGAGGTGAAAAGAGAGACCGACAAAAATAGAGTAGGAGATGTAGCTTTTCCTGCCTCCTGCTACATAAACACATCAGATGATAAAAAATAAAAAAGCTACCAGTGTTTCCACCAGATTCCAGCGAGACAAAAAAAAATCCTCCTCAGGGGTGGAGCCCTTTTCTGATGCACTCTCTGAATGAAACAGCCAAGCAGGAAGAGAGGATACAGGGGGCGGAGGAGGAGAGGAGGCAGCCAGGCTGGTATTCCAGAGATGTGATGTACAGTAGAAAGCAGTCATAGAGAAACCGCGTCCTGCTGTACAGGAAAACAGCCTGGCTGTAGAAGATCAGAGCTGGAGGGAGAGGAGAGATGCAGCCAGCGTTCAGTCCTTTGTGCATTGTGTCAGCAAGGATTACCACCGTGGAGGAGGAGAAGAGGAGAGGGAGGAGGATGGCCAGCGAGAGTGGCTGCCTGATAAGCGCTGCATTCAGGTCGACGTTCTCCTGCTCTTGCATAAAAACAGGCCAATGGGCTTTGCTACTCATGGGACTCTTCTGACGCTGTAGTCCATCACCAGGGGGACGTGAGCTTTATTAAAACGCGTGTGAAGCCAACTGTGTGTTTACTGATCAATATGTACGAACACATGCGCATCAAGCTCTACTTAAGGGTGCACAGCCCTCTCTTTCACACCCCGTGGGGACACCATTCGCTCCTCTACCAATGAGTAGACAAGGAAAGGACAGAAGGGAGAGGGGAGGGGCACATGTTTCAGGGGGAGGATCTAGGTTTTTTTTTCTCTTTTTTTTGGGGGGGGGGGGTGCTGAAGGAAAAGAAAAGGAGTGAGGTTGGAGGAGATTTTGATGAATGGGCACCTGCCATCATCTTCATTTTTTGTCGCAACACCAGTCTCAAGTCACCTCCAGGCTTAGACAGAAAACAAGGAAGAGAGAGGCTGAGTGTGTGTGTGTGTGTGTGTGGGGGGGGGGGGGGTGTCTGTGTGTGTGTGTGGGAGGGGGGGTTTGTGTGTGTGTGTGTTTTTGTTCTCAATTCCTCTCTAGCCTTAAACAATGCCCTTTAATGTGGCCACAGCTGTGGTAGACATCAACAATATGGTTCCAAAAACAAAGCCAAAATACCATCCTACTGAATCTTTCACAGAAACATGAATGTACAGCTAATACTGGCAGCAAGCGCAAGTCTATGTAATAAACGTATGGATTTAGATCATATAATAGGAAATGATCTTTCACACATACAGCAAACAAGAATATGACAGCCACCACAGAGGGAGGAGAATTATAATATGGGTAAAAGCCTAAATGCTGGGGTAAAGTCGTAAGGTGCTGTTTGATCACCCAGCCACACTAGCAGGTAACCAGGCATCGTCTGGAAGTTTTATATAATCTAAAAGACAAAAGAAAAGAGCGGACATGTTATAGGCTGCAAAATCTAATCAGTTATTTAAATACTAATTTATATTCCAGTCCTCTGTACTATATTCTATAATGCCATACAATTCAACGGTATTACACAGCTAATTCAGCACTTCTCTAAAAACACAAAAACTGCACATTATCACCTTCATGAAGAGGGGATTTATTTGAGGGCAGTTTTATTAAACAAGGTTAGTTATTGGTACACCTGAGTACACTGTATATGTTTCTGGATACACTAAGGTGCTGACACTCAGGACAGAATGATATACTGCCTCTCAAACTGTCATGTTTGTTACTATTACAGGGCTGGCCTGTGGCTAGAAGCGTGTCTGAATCCCTAGTCCAGCAGGATCCTGGTAGTAAAATAATAAAAAGAGTCTGAACACGTCTAGAGCTGAGTCTTCCCACTGCAGCTTGTGTCAACGACTCAGCTGTAAGAAAGCTCAGGGTGGGCAATACAGATGTGTCACTGCACAGCTTTAATCTGATGTTGTAATATTTCTAGACATTAAACTGGATAACAGATTATAAACAATAGATAATCTCTGTGTGGTCGGATTGGTCCGTAAAAAAAACGTTAACACAAAAAGATACCTTTGTATAAATCAAACCAGTCAGCACCGTGCAGCAGTTGGCTGTAGTGGTACATGGATTTCAATTTAACACAAGTCCACCAGCCAGAAATGCCTCTTGCATTTAGTTTGTTGTAATTTTCCTAATAAGTACACTGCAACACTGCATGTATTAAAAATGATGTGGAAACAGTATTAGATTTCCTGGCTGAAGCATACAGTGCTATAATCCACAAACTGTATCATAATTTGCACCAACGATGTTGTGCACTTCAAACACAGTCTGGATAAATTAATTTTAAACCAGTTTAAAGACATACAATAATGTACAGCAGAAGGTCTATTCACAAGCAAAGGAAGGACACATGGAACAACCAGTCCTTCAAAGGTTATTGCAAGTTGTTGGCAGGGGTTGATTCCACAGCAGAAGTGTAACTTCTCAGCTCTCGCTGCATGAGAGTAACAGAAGAACAAATACACAGGACATGTGTCTTTCTATTTACGGGAACACTGACCGTCGCGGGTCATTTTATTGTTGCGTTACGCCTTCCTATTGGCTGTCACATCATACAATCAACTCAAAAAAACATACAACTGTAAGCACATATCCCAACACCCCCACTTGTTCACACGTTGTTATCAAAGAAGAAAAAAACAAAATAGATTATATACATACTAAAGAATAGGTTGCATTCCACAAGCTCCATTCAGTTAAACTCAAATGAATCTTAAAAACTCCTCCACCTTACATATTTATATATATATATATATATTTGACATTTCTGTGTTTACACCTTTCTCTGTTACAGGATTCTTTGACATAGCAATGGTTCCTTGGTTTTCCTCAAAGATCGTAGGTGTTGGATATTCATTCATATCAGTGCCTTGAATCAGCTGCAATAAATGCAGACACTACAGAGTTGTAGCTGCTAACGCCACATACTCAGCTTCACATGTCAACAATGCTACAGTTGGCTGTTTTTTTAATTTTCTGGGATATCAAAGGACCATTTTTGGTTTGACTCACACAGTATCCAGTTGTATGTATGTATGTCTTGTATGTTTCTCAACTTTTCCACTTTGAGGAACATAAATCACGTAAGCAGGGCTATTCTTGTCATACCCAACAAAAGTTCCTTCATCATATCTGGAATCTAGTTTTTCTCTGTTTTGCTTATAAGCGAAAGAAACCGACCCAAAATGTTTGCCTTTTACCTTGAAAAATTCCACACAATATTTTTAAATTTCTTCTAAAATCAAACTAACTCACTTTCTCTGAACCACTGTGATGTAACCCAGCAAACATTTTAGTTGGTTTGCTATATTAAGATATAGAGAACCAAGAAAGGACAACAAGACACAGTAAAGTAAGATAACTGGAACTTCTCTCAGCCCCAAAGTAGGTGTGGCTGACAGCAATCCTGACAATGTCTCAGCTTCATCACTACTAAGTGACCAGAGAACTGACAGGTGGAAAAGGTTAGGCCTCTTTTAACAGCACCAGCTCATAATACTGAAGTCCTAACAGATGTCAGTACAAGACACACAACAGTTGGCTGACGGAACAACTGTGGGTAATTATTTATCTAACAGTGCTCCTGTCAATGATGAGTTTATATGTGGTTCTTATTCTGCCATAATTATTTATTTTTGGACCTAAGTCTGGTGGGAACGGTTGTGACCTACAACACAATGTAATGTACAGACTGACAACTTGTCAAGTGCTGACAGATACATATACATATATACATTTAACCATGACACCACCCTCCCATTAGTGTGCTAGCCTAAATTAGCTTGTTGGCTGGTCAGACATAAACCCTATCACTTTCTGCTCTCTTATGTGGTAGCAACGTAACACCAAACCTCATTCAAAAAATGTGCTATTTACTTACTTTAGTAACGGTAAAGGGGCGTCTATTTGATATACAGAGGACAGACTAGTGCCAAATCGTTAAATGAAAACCAGTCGGCTTAAAAAAACAAACATAACCACCTATTTCTTAAAATAGCTCAAATGTCAGTTTCTAAAATTAACAGATGACGTTAACGATCCCTCCATCGCCCAACATCATATACGGCTGTTTTCCTTTCTCGGGCTCATCTAACTGTAAAATAACTGACACGTCTCGTCTTTGACTGTACAAGTGATGCGCTGACATCACATTCATGAGGAAACGTGCTGTAAAATATAACGCTAACCGGGACATCCTTATATTGGGGGAAAAAAGTGAACATTCTTATGCGTGGCTTCATAATAAGAGACGATGGTTGTGCGTAACATACTAAAAACGTTAGCTTGTCTCACATTGGCGCTAGCTAGCTAACACATGTTTTGCCGTCATTTATTGTTATAAAAACAACTTCTGTCATGATGTAGCTACTTACCTGATCGTTCCCAAGATTCTTTACTCTGTGTTAAAATATAATTCCATGTTGCTGTCATCCACCAACGCTGACATGACTTGCTTTAGGACAAATAAGTATTTACTACACTGAAAGGTTTTGCAGCTCATAGCCATGACAACACGCCCATGCATTGCGTCACTAATAATGCTACCTTCACGGACGCCTCGTAATAAAGACAACAAAAACTGAATTCAGTTTGAAAGAAATCTCAATATATAATTATGTGTTGCACATTTTTTAGCTGTGAATTGCATGAACATGGTAATAGAGGTAAATGAAAGTAATGTTTTGTTGCATTTGTATTCTTTAATGCAACACTACACAAAAAATGCATTAGCATTAACATTATCAACGAAAATGTTTACAAATAACCAGGGGTTACAGAGGTACACAAACTCAATCCTCAAGTAAAAGTACAAGTACTTGCCTAAAAAAGTACTAGACAGCACGTAGAATTACCACCTGAAATCATTCACTGAAGTTGAAGGACATGCTCTAATATTTACTACAAAACGAAGGTGGCAGAAGGACACAAACTCAGCACTGCAGTAAAGGAGCAAGTACTAGCCATAAAAAAGTATTTCAGTCTCGTTAGAGACACCACTTCAAAAATTATCTACTAAGTAGATGCTCTAAAATTTGCAAAAGTATCTAAGTATGGGCTTCATAAATAAAGTTTCAGAACTCATTAAGTTTAATTCATGTACAGGTTCTCAAAAATAACAACTTCATAAACCTTATTTATAACATTCGAATAGAAAAAAAACACCCAACATTCATTTAACTGCTTCTACTTTAAAGTATTATATTGAGAATCTGCACCTTCTTTTCTTGTTCATAATATGGCTTCGGGTTCTCTTGTTTCATATGAATGTATTTCATAGCATGTTTTAAGGATTGTTGTCTTTTCTTGCTTCTGCGTGTTTCTTCCTTTCCGCCATATGTGTAAAATATGTGGTTGTGTAGTCTGTCATCTTTCCAAGTCTTTATGGTGGAGAGGAAGTCATGTGGCTTCATGTGGCTCTGTTCCTGTCTGACAAGTGCTCAACACCCCCCTAATCACATTATTCACATCTATCTACAATGTTGTCATTCTGATTCTCCATAATGTAAATGCACTTTGCTGCTCTGTTCTGTACACACTAACCTATTCCATGTCAGTCCAACCTGGAAGAAAGACTGCTCCTCTGTTGCTCCTCCTGAGGTATCTACCATTTTAACCCCGTTGTAATGATCATAAAGCCCCCTGAGGCAAATATGTGATTTGGGATATTTCATTAAATACATTTGATGTGATTCAGGCAGTTTCTAAAAGAGACAACAAAAAAGTTAAAAATACATAGACTGACTAGCTGAACTTGTTGTGACCCTGGTGACAGGGCATCTGACAGTGATTAACAGCTGTGGATGTTGGCTTAACAACTGTCCAACACCACCCCCTGCTGACAAACACACCGCAACACCATGCAACTACATGCTTTTGTTGTTCTTCACTGTGTTGGCCTCTGTGTTCTGGTTAGAATGATACAAGGAAAGTTTCTCTGAGCTGACCTTAAACCTTGAAGACGCTCGCATACAAGCATGATTTACAGTACTTTAAAAGCTCATCACAGTCTAATAGGCAACTTAGGAAGGTGGTAACTTCTAGTGCACAAACGTGAACAGGCACCATGGTGAAGTAGGAGACATCTTGTTTACACTGTCAACAATCCAGAGTTTACCATTGAGATGAGAACCAGCTGTCTGCCTTTAACAGCATTAAATACAAGTTTTTTTGTTAAGAGTTTATTATTAATTATGTATGACCAAGGAGGGCTCCATGAGTCATGCTGATATAACAAAAGAAAAGATGAATTTACAAAGATGTAAAATAGTACTCTAGCTACCTGATGCCACAGGGTCATAAGTGTCATTTAAAGCAGCACAAACACAAGTAAACTGTGTGGAAACTTTCATGTACCAGTGGTGT
Organism: Ctenopoma multispine; assembly: GCA_034779795.1. Classification (NCBI taxonomy): domain Eukaryota; kingdom Metazoa; phylum Chordata; class Actinopteri; order Anabantiformes; family Anabantidae; genus Ctenopoma; species Ctenopoma multispine. Next base: position 5,908,799 of record JAUYWH010000025.1, on the reverse strand, counting down.
GTTATAAATATGAAGCTTGCTGCTCATCAGTGCCCATGTGTCACCTCTCTACCAGCACAAATACATGCTGTTCTGCGTCTTTTCGCCTGCGTTCAAACTTGCAGGTTGCAGCTTGATGACTGTAAACAAGGGCTTCAGTGTTCAGCATGAAAAAATAATCAACATGCCCAACAGCCATTTCGAAGTTTGAATGAAGATAAAAGTGCCGCTTTATCTTTTCAGGTTGTATTTGTTTTAACACCAAACCCACCCAATATTTACTGTGTAGATAAAATACTTAGCAATTTGTCAATACAACATTTTGCAACATCACAATTCTCAGTTGGCAGTTTCTCAGCATACTGACTTTGTGTTTAGGGTCAAAAGTGAACTTCATTGATCCAAAATGAAGACGTGGCACATTTGCATCAAGTTTTATTACAATGGCAATCAAATACTATTTGGCTCTCCAAAATGATAATCACAATGAACAAATAAACAATATGTACCATACAGAAAGTACAATGTTGAGCATAATAGTTTATGGGTGTTTCAGATGTTACAAATATGGCAACTGTAGGTTTACCATCAGTCCTTATGATAAAAATATTGCCCATCTCTACAAAATAACACCAACACTTCTTACTTTTACCAACACGTTACCGCGGGCTTAATACTGAAACAAATATATTTCAATATTCCTTCAGTGACACATACCAAGTACCTAAACTAAAGCTCTGGTCAACATATAAATTTAACAATAAATTAAAGCCAGTGAAAGCCCTTAGATCACTTCATACAAATAAAACTGGTACATAAACTAGTATTAAAACAGGAAATATGAAATGTCAAAGCTACTGAATCACAGTAATGGCAAGCTGCTAGCAGGTGCCAGAATGATCCCGAAGACATAGAAAAGTCCCATGAGGAGGTTTAGCTTAGCCGTCTTCTGGGGGATCTTGGCATAGCATCGGCTGCGGAACTGCTTCTCCAAGGGGAAGGCCATAGGCAGCGTGAGCAGAGGCAGCGCCATGCTGATAGTGTAACGGGTGGCCAGGATGCAGAAGAGCACGTAGGGGACGAAGAGCAGAATGTTGTAGAGAACATAGGAGAGCGTGGGCCCTATGAGGATGGCCAGGGTGACGATGCCTGCCTGCTTGTCAGAGTCCATGTCTCTGGTGTTGTTGCTGTGGAGGATGGCTTCTGTGTTGAGGGCCAGCGGGACGGCGTACACCAGCGGCAGCACAGACAGGTATCCAACCTGCACCGCGTAGGCAAACATGACTGCCAGAGGACCAAAGGTGATGAGGATTACCACATCTCCCAGGGCCACGTACTTGAGACCAATGCCTGGTGAAAAAAGTAATCAGAAGCAACATGTAACCTTTATATAAGGGATTGTCAAAAACTTGCCATCAATTATGGAGGTACAGCATTGAGATGTTTGGTTCATCTCTGTTTCCATAAGTGCAAATTAGGAAGGTGAAGTGTTCTAGTTCTAATGTTCTAGTGTCCCTCACTGCCCATAAACACAGTATTTTAATTTTCACACCCACAGGTTGCAACAAAGGGTTTTTTATTTTCTCAAAGTTCAAGCTAAGGTAATAATGACAACATCACTTGGGTTGTCATACCTGACAAAGCTCCTTCAGAACTGGCTTGACAGGGTGAGTAGTACTAGCCATGGCAAGTAAACTAACCCTTTAATAACACTTTTAAAGTCTTTTTTTTTTGTTAAAACAGAATAATAAAGTAACACACTGCAACACACAGGTTATTCCAACATTAAAAAGTGTCCCCCACATGTTAACTAATAAGATGTCCTCACTTACGATCTAGCCATGGAAATAGTTTTATCTTTATTTGTACACGTTTTTAACTCTAAATTCTGTTTTGGGAGAACTGATTCTTTCACTGCAGTAACTGAATTCTCTGTGCAGAGAAAATGCACTTGTTTTGCATTGTAATAAGCAATCATTGCTTTTTTTTGCTTTTCTGTAATAAAAGATGACCACAGGCCCACAATGTTAAACATAAATGTGCCATATGCACTTTCCCAGCACAGTAAGCTCATTCCTGTGTTCCTAACAGCCACTAAGAAGCAATGTTTCCTAACACAGCTTAAAAATATGATTCAAGTGTATGTGTGTGTGTGTGGGGGGGGGGGCTGATAAACAGTAAAGCAGCAATTCAAGAAATTCAACTTAAAATTTGACTCACCTCCAGTGTATAAAAAAGAGCTGGAGAGGCCTCCGAAGTAAATAAGAGCCAGATGCTCCAGTCTAAGTGTAGACAGGAAATAGAGCAAAGTGGCACACAAGCACCCCAAGGAATATAACAATGCTCCAAACATAACAACATCCTGCGGTGCCAGTATTTCATCCACTAGAGTCCTATCATCGCTCTTCTTGTGGTCAATCCCTTTGGAGAAGTCATAGTAGGTGTTTACGAGGTTGCCCGCCCCATGGACTACGAGAACAGCCACCGCGCACACCATCAGGATCACCAAGTCCACAGAGCCCTCCAGTTTGTACGCCAATGCGCTGCCAAGGGCCACTGGTGTGAGCGAGGCGCTAAAGCTCCACGGCCTCAGTGCTAGCACATAGGCTGCACACTTTTGTCGGACATTTGAGGCAACGCGGGCCATCCTCGACTTGTGGTTGGTGCCTGGAGCGTGACTGACCAAGTTATTCATACCAGTCTGCCACTGTTGGCCATTGTGACCATTTGATCCAGCCAGTACAAATGTTTCTGCCCGGCTTGATTTCTGCTCTTTGGCCATTCCTCTGCAAGTGACCTACTGTGCCAGCAATGTTTCCAAATGCCAGAGTCTGATGTTCCTGTCGCAAAAAACAAATCAGCACAATTACAAGATGTGGCATATCACACCACAGCCTTGAAACGTATGTACCATTTCTCTGAGCAGCAGCAAACTGTAAAATTTATGGACTAGTCAAAATGTGCCTACAGTATTGTATATCTTTTCATATATTTACTTGATTCCTTTAAACATAAGATATAATTTTATTTAAACTGAAGGAAACCATTGAACCTATAATGGTATTAATTGTACGTTTACTCTTTAAGACTTTTCCCAGATCTGAGGATGCCCTGTTAAACATCTGTCACTTTCACATATTTAGTACCTGAATATGAATTATAACTGCATTATAAATACTGATGTATGATCTGTTAATTAAGACAGGAGAACAGGTCCAATGATTAGAGGGGCGACAACAAGGCTCATCTGCTATGACAATAAAGTAACTTGAATGTTACTACAGGCCAACATCCCATGGGCAGTTGCAATTTTCTCTCTCGCGTTTTTAAGCTTGAACTTCCGTTTTGTAGAGGTTCATAATATGTTATACTTAACACAGTTAAGACTTACACTATAAATTAAATGTAAACATGTTGCTAACAAGAAACAAGAAGTAACTAGTGAAATATATATGAGACTTAAAGAATTACGAATATATGTCCGACATATACGTGTTCCCCTGCTACCTCTTTGTGACCCCTGATTAAAACAATTCCTAGATCCGTCCCTGCTGTGTCCCACTGTAAATGTAAGTAAAGTGGGTGGTTTCGGAGATGAACAAACTGTGGCTAACTGTTTAGCTTGCCAGTACACGTGTCGTTTCGTTATATATCAACCCACACATATAAACAACAGTCGGGAAAAAGATAAACTTGTCACTCAGATAAAAACACCGACGCGAAGAGGGACAAACAACCTAAGGTTAACTACTGAGATTATGGGATTAAAGCTAAACTCTTAGCCGCTGAGCTAACAATCTCTGTCCTGGGACAGGGAGGTGGAAATGTCTGACACCACCTCTTACCTGTTATGTTTTCAATATCCGAGACAAACTGGGTTTATCTTCACCTAAAAACATATTTCTGTGCACGCTGAGCCCGGTCCGGTGAGAAGTAGTTTGATAAATTACGTGTCAACTTCGAGGGCACTTGACTGGTTGGCTACTGTTAACCCTGCAGCACCTGACGGGCGCCATTTCCTCCGTTGGAAGTGCAACGGCGGACAGGGTTCGAAGAAACAGCAGAGCACACAAATGGTTCCGACCTCGTATTCTTCCTCTGTTTTCATTGGCGAGTGGTGAATATCGTTAAAATGCATTACTGCCACCTGCTATGTGGGCCACAGTTAATTATCCCTAAAATCTTTAAATTTTAATCTAAAATACTGGATATATTTAATAATTTTTTTTCCTGTTGCCAGTGGTAGAAAGTAACTAATTACATTTACTCAAGTACTGGAAAGTATAGGTTCACATTTTTTCTGTTTCTATTTCTATTATGAACACTGATGGGAACAGGGAGGCCCTGCATTGACTCTGTGAAATGTGTTCTTGTTTGAAAGTATGAACTCACAGCAGGAGGCAAAACTTTTCCAAACAGACAAATTATGACCAATAAAGATACAATATGATGACAAACTAAACTAACTAAACTAAAATTGCCAAAAAGAGACACAATAAGAACATAAACAGCAGGGGTTTGTGATAAATCACTTATAAATAAATAGAAAAATAAAAAATAGACACAAAATGAACCCTTATATTAAAATTATAATACATAACAGTTTTGCTTCTTAAATAAAATGATCCTTGTGTTACATGACAGCTGCTTTTGACAGTTACTAGGAATGTTAAATCTGTACATACATAACATGGCTTGAACATTTTAGATTTCTGAAGACAATTATTTTCTTTTTAAAATGCACAGTTTTAATAATTTCATCAGACTGAAGTTACTGGATTACTTTTTGCACCAGATAGTACTTTAACAGGAAAAATATCCTTAAAAGTTTAAAGTAAAAGTCTTTTTAATTTTCATATTTATTTTTAAACAGTCTTTCATAAGTTTTCTTATCTTGTCTCTTGTGGCCTTGTATGAGTGTGTTTGTGTTTAATACTTTCTTTTTGTGTCTACTTTTGGCCCTCATGTGTCCCTCAGTGGTCATATTCCAACTCTTAAGGTTCATACTGTGTATATTTGTTTTTTGTTTGTTTTACGTTCTTTTTAACGTGCTTTTTGGTGATTTTTTAAAATCTCTGTGGGATAATGCATCTCTTTGATAACATATTTACACTTCACAGACTCCATACAGAAGCTCTGCACCAGCGCCCCCCTGAGTTCTCTTTCTTAAAATGAGTTTGAGGAGAGCATCCTAATAATTCGCTGCATGATTTTTTTTTTTTTTTATAAACCGAGATACAAAATATTAATGACATTACAGTTATAAAACCTACATGAACCTTATCATTAACAGAACCCAGAGATGCAGTGTTGTGTGCTCAGTTTTCAAACCTTGACAGACATCACACTTACAGAGCACGGAAGTGCCCCAAACCTCCACTCATCAGTTTTATTAGTGACACTTGTGCTTTGTGCTATAACCTGTTTATACAGTACGTCTACTGTGAAAAAGACCCACTGGCTCAGCACCAGTGTCAGGTGTGTTAGACCTGAACAATAAGAACAGACTGTTAACAATCTGACTAAAAAAGGAAGGATCAAACATAATTTGAACTAAAAACCAGCAAGTTAGTGTAGTGTCTTATGCGATAGCTCTAACGTGCTAAAATAGATTAGATGTCCCTTCAATATGATATCCCGTCCTGAAGACTAAACTAGTCCAGTCCCAGGAGCTTCGCATAAACCACCGACTTCTTCTGCTTTCTCTCGTGGTTGCAGCAAGTGGTTTGATGGACCGAGCGCGTTTGGTTTTCATTAGACTGTCTCGACACTGACCCCCTGCCCCATCAACAGAAACGTGAAACCAGCCCTCTGGCAGGCGCACTGCGCGACGGAGAGCCGAGCGGAGCCGATGCAGTCTGCACTGCTTTCCACTACCCGGTCCGCAGGCTGGACTGCGCTGTCGCACACTGAACCTACCCAGAAACTACCCAAGTAGTAACATCATCGAAACGTGCAATGGCCGAGAAGTAGATGGTGAGGTAGATGATAAACGTGTGTAGTGCTCGCTGAGGGATTATTTGCTTTTTCCCCTGGAGGTGTGATATCGCAGCCATGGTGTGCTGTCAGACTCCCAGACGTTTACGAGGAGGAAGCTGGGGCTTCGCTCCTCTGCTGGCTGCTGCGCTGCTCGCTCTCCTGTTCGCAGGGATGCAACAAACCACAGCGTTTCCCTCCTGGAGATCAGAGGTATGCTGTGACCACTTCATGCCAGTCCAACTGTGAAATCCAATAAACAGTCTGGTTTGTAATGACTGACTAAATCAAGTAAGTCATTCCTTTTGGTCGCTTCAGAACACTTTAAACCAAACTTCATTCGAAATTGTACTACTTTACAAAAATATGCTGTATGTTTCTGCAAAGCCGCACACTGGGAATGCTACGACTTTAAATTAATTGTAATTACAGCAATTAACTTTTCAATTCGGCATACACAGTATTACATGATATAAACCTTACACATTTACTTCTGCTGCTATCTTCAGAAAACTCAGTCTTCCACTTATGATAAAGTTTACTTTAATCTGATATGAAGTGATAGTTAATGGTTCTTTATACCCCGAATTCATCACAAGTATGTGAAAACTAATCATCTGTTTTAACAATATGTCATATATGCTTTAAACATTTGACAGTCAGCAAAAATAATTACAGTTTTTAATGTTTTTGAGTAGAAGAGGTTCCAGGAAAGTCACAGGTCAGCCCTGGAATGAAAAGAGTGAATGAATTTTCAAAAATAGCCTATGCATCATTCACATTATTTTCTCTCAGTGTTATAATGTAGATGTTGCAATTTATTTCACTTATCTAGTTTCCTTTGGCATATCACTTTTATGCACCACATTCCATTAATATTCTGTTAAGGTGGATATGCTAGATTAAAACAGTTATAGGTCAGGCTGTGGAATGGATCCCTGTACACTAAAGTCTTCACTGAATTGTATAAACGTGTTGCTCCACACAACTTTAATAACTGCCAGCCACCCACTGTGATCCAAAGCCTGAGGGATAGCTTAATGTCTCTTCTTTTGCTACACACTCTCATTATATGTCAGTCAAGAAGACTTCTAGTGAGGATTACGTGACTGCCTTAGATATGGTTTTGTAAGCTACTACAATAAAACACAGCACAAGCAAAAGATGCACTGAAAAAAGACATGTATGAATCAGTAATTAAACTTAGTTCAAATTGCAGATAAAGAATATTTCATGTGTTTCCATTTATGTATACTGAAAACACTGTATTCAAAATATAGAGACATATCAGAATCCTCTGGGTCAGCGCCCAACAATGGCTTCAAGGTTTAGCGTGCTTGTTTCAACCCTCGTGGTTTATGGTTCATCATAGGTTTGTGCCAAAGTGTGAGATTAGATTTTCAGTCAGCATAACAACACTTGACACAGTAAGAAATGTGCTGGCCTTCCTACATTAAACAACCCATAAATCACTGAACTCAAGACTCCAGTGCGTGAGCTGAGGTCAGCAAAGCAACTGTTGCATAAACCAGTGACCTGTGCAGAAACATCCTTATTAGAGTCTGAGGCGTCACCCAGTTCAACAGCCGTGACACAGTCTGCTAGACTGCTTGTCCCTGCTAAACTATTTGGGTAAGGAAATGAAGGAAGTATGTGTCTTGATTGGGTGAAGCAGAAACAGGAACTAGAGGATAGGGTGTAGAATACAAAATGAAAGGAGTGGTTTTGATATTTTTTCTCCATCTTCATTATTCTTCCAGCAGAAGAGAATGCTGGAACAAAGACTGCACAGGTACCAGACTACCAGTTTAACCATGGACCCATTTTCCTTGCAGACGTCGGTCTGTAAAATGTGCAAAAAAAACCAGATGGGGATAACAGCGTGTAGGGTGTGTTCACTGAAAAAGTGAAAGACAGATAGAAAACCTCTAGAGAGATAGGTTCAAACTCGGTGTCAGGCCTGCATAGCTGTGGCCAGCAGCTCTGTAAACTGTTAAATGCAGATCTCATTAATCCGCTGTGGGAAAAAGGTGTTGCAGGAGGTTTCAGATGCTGTTTTAATCATAACTATAACAGAGACATACCAACCTAACATCAAAGAACTAGCAGCGACAAAGATTGCATCACTTTCATCTAGGTCAAAAAGTGGCACCTGAACACACCGCAAAGTCTACAGCCAACGGCCCACTAGCACGTATGTTCTGAACCTGTGTGAGAGGATATCTCTCCACACCAGCGACTGACAGGTCTGTATTCGTCATTCAGTAAGGAAAAGCAGAAGATCCAAGAATGCAGATATACACTGTAAACACATGCCTCACATATGAAGTTAAAATAGTCTGCTTATTTGAGCAGTTGTGTGTATCTTCAGTATTTTTTTGCTTGAGGTTCTCTCGTCTGAAAGGCATCTTTCGTTCTGACTCCCAGGTATTTAACCTCTGTGGAGCTGCGACCACCTCGAGGGTCGTTGAGGTCACATGTGTGTCATTAGGGTCACAGGAGTCAAGGTGTGAATGGGTGTTAGCATTTTGGCCAGAGAATGATGACAGTTTGAAAGGGGAATAAACCCCATCAGACGTGTGTTTTTCACTTTTAATCTACATGTCCTGAAATCCGCAGTAAATTCATCAGGCAGAACTGTCAAATACAAAACAGGCCCCTTGGGTCAGAATCATATCCCAACTTTATGTGTTGGAAAGTAAATTTAAACTTAAACACATAGATATGAAAAAAATATGACGTTTAATCAACTGACGTGACTCACTGTAATAGAAATATTACATCCAATGCAAACCACAGCTTGATTTTACTTTTAAATATATAAAAAAATAACACAGACTCCAGGTGCAACATTTTGACCCTCAGAACCAACCTCCATCTGTGAAAAGGATAATACTGAATGTTTTAAACACACTCTTACACACAACACCCTCATTTTCCAAAAGATGAAAAGCCCTTGAATGAAAATCTGACACATAACTTTCACATACAACCTCCAAAATGTCCATCTCGCTTCACAGCTTGTGATAAGCGTCTCAAAACCTGAAGAAAGTGGTTCACTTTACATCACACTATGAAGTAATTAATTAAAGGTTTTTCTTTGTCCAAGGAAGAAGCTTACACCACTGCGTTGCTCATTGGGATCCGCAAAGAGGCCCGATCTCAAGTGCTTCACCTCTCCAGGAACAAGCGCTACACCCTCACACCGGAGCAGCTCAAATGGGACAAGTTCAAGCTAACATACAAGTATTCATCAAGTCATTCATTCATACAAGTATTTATTTTGCATTTTTTTTCTTCTAGTCAACACAGCAAAATACAGCTTGTGGGAAAAGGGGAAAAAGGTAGACAATTCCTCATCGGAAAATAGACGAGTAACACAAAATAAGCATGTTCTCTCCTTATGTCCATCAAAAGTTATCACCTTACCAAACATTATTTGCATGTTGTTTTGTGTAATGATTGTAGGATCAATGGACTCAGTGATCAAGTCTACTTATAAAATGAGCTTATAAAAGAATCAGATTTGTGGGATCATCTTTTTTATTTGTATTTTTTTACAGATTCAGGAAAAATAACTAAAAATGATCACTGCAACTTCTCCAAAACAGTGCATCACAAAGCGCACAAATGTTTTATAACATTTAATTAACTTAAAATATCGGAGTGTAGATATCAGTTTAATACCAGTCTAGTCACTGTAATGAAGCTGTGTTTGCAGTGCTTGTGGGAATTTTGCTCTTCTTGAACAGTGGCCATTGTGCTTGACAGATTCCTCTGCTGTAGAGGAATGTGCGCAGAGGCCGCTATTAACTACATAATGATGTCTTTTCTGAGCAGGTTGCTCTCCTTCCCAACAAACTTGATAAATGCCAGTGACACACGTCGAGGCATTGCCAAGGCCTTTGGCATGTGGAGCGACGTCTCGCCGTTCACCTTCAGAGAGGTGCCAGCTGACCAGGAAGCAGACATTAAAATCGGTGGGTACTCCACATGTGGCTGTCCCCCTAAAAAACGTTGGCTAAGAGCTTGTCGTTTAGGATATTTATTTCCGTGCTGTCATCATTGAAGTGTCTATGCCTCCAAACTCATTAAATCACACTACCGCAACTATATTACCAAGCTTATATCCAACATTATTCATTATTCTAAATGAAAAAAAAAAAAGCTTAACAACTTCCATACATGTCAACACACGGTGAAGCAGACTAAATTAAGTTTTATCTGTCCCTTTGGATGCAAACTCCAGGGGCCTGCATAAATTCCCTGTGACAGTGAAGGGAATGGCTGTCATGCCTCAGGGTGAAAGCTGAAGAAAAAGCTCTGACTGTTGTAATTCATCATCCCCCTGCTGTAGTCTACACAAACCAGAGTGAGGGTTTCCCTCCTCGGCTCTGAGGTATGTGTCTCTCTCTGTTTTGGCAGGCTTCTACCCCGTCAACCACACAGACTGTCTGCAGTCCCAGTTGCACCATTGTTTCGACGGCATCACAGGAGAATTGGCTCATGCTTTCTTCCCGCCAACGGGTGAAATCCACTTTGACGACCATGAATACTGGATTCTTGGAAACATGCGCTTCAGTTGGAAGAAAGGTGTGTTTATCATGTTTGAAATAGCTAATATTGAACTTATAAAGTGATGGATCCTGCAGACGCTGTTAGGGGGCTGAAGTCAGCCAATGGGGTCCAAGGTGACTGAAACAAAAAGTCATCAATGATATCTTCGTTGCAGGGGTTTGGCTGACAGATCTTGTCCACGTGGCAACTCATGAAATTGGCCACGTCCTGGGGCTCATGCACTCCATGGACCCGAAGGCTATAATGCACCTGAATGCAACTCTGACAGGGCGCAAGCTAATCACACAGGATGAGGTGTGGGGAATGCATCGTCTCTACGGTAAGTTCAGAGTGCTTACGTTTCCTTTTTTTTTTGTATCAGAACCCAAATAAGGCAGTTGCAGACAGATGTGGACAAAATAGGCCTTGTGAGAAAGAGGTGGACAAATGCAATTTGTGTAAACGGTAAACCACTAAAACTTACTGAATGTCTGGAATATCTTCAAGACCTAAAGAGCAAAACCAGTTCCCATGCTGGGATCAGACTAAATGATAGACCTGATGGCCCAGTCAGACAGATGCAGGGTGTCAAAAACAGAAATGAGCACTGAACGCGTCATCTGTCTTGTGGATGACGGCTGATTCAGTATTTTAACAAAAAGACCAGTTCCAGAACGATTTTATCTTCTTCTAACATCAAGGAGAAGGATGTTGGTTCTCTCAGTTGGACTGACTTCAAGTCCTTCTCGATCATGATCACGTTCGCCATAAAAACTGTGAGACATCCAACACATATTCTGCCATGTCTCCCATCCAAGACAGACATAGACTTTAAGAATTTAAGTAATGGCTAAATCTGACAGAGTGATGAAAACCTGAATAAAATCTATAGTCTGATCCCAGCATTAGAATAATTAATCTAGATACACTTGTAAAGCATCATTAAAAAAAATCTGTGATCTAGTTTTGGTCAGAACCAAACAGAATATAGACCACAGTGTTTGTCTTTGATGACTGACACTGAAAGCCAACGTGGCATTAATAATTACTGTATAAACTACTCATTAGTCAGCATTAGTGTGTATTATAGTGAGTCATTTTAGCTGGAACCAAAGGCAGACTGGGGATCCAAATTTTTTTGCTGCTGACTGAGAGCTGCTGTCTGATCCTCCTCCTCACATCATCTCCTCTTCTCTTCCAGGATGTTTGGACCGGTTATTTATCTGCCCTGCCTGGGCTCGGAAAGGTTATTGCGACAGCAAGCGGAGGCTGATGCAGAAGCACTGCCCCTCTAGCTGTGATTTCTGTTACGGTAAGACACAGCAGCAGCAGAAAGCAGCAGCAGAAAGCAGCAGCAGTCCAGGGGGAAAAAAAAAAGAAAGTTTTCTCTCAATTGAGCAGCGCAGGGAGCTGCTGTGAACCGTTTGCCAATGGAGCAACTGGAGCCAACAGGTCCAGCCATGCAGAGCCGTGATAGGGGTTTTCAAGAATCTCATTTGAAGGGAGATTACACTTGCCTCTGGGGGAAGTTTCTGAGAATAACAGTGTCCAGAACACTGACAGGGCAGAGCAGGTACCTGTTGATTTCTGTCTTTACACGAAGTATTGATAACAAAGTCTGACAGCCTCAGGCTGTTTAGGTTCACTGCAGGATGCACCAGTGCAGAATTGTCCTGTTGCACAACAGGAAATGTCTCCTCTTAACCATTACAGCCCATAGATTGTTGTGGCTGTCTGAGACTTTTGTCAGCAACAAGGGACAGTGTGGAGAGAGGCAAGAGGATACGATTCCTGGCTCACAGTAATCTGTTCCTCATTGTTGATTGGGAGACGTTATACGGCTGTGGAAAATTCCTGAGTGAGTCCAAACCGCTGGAATTTCAGACTGTGGCTTGAGGGTTAGAGACACACAAGGTCAATTTGGATTTTTGCGGCATTAACGAGAGTGACTGTTTTAAAGCAGAATCTGAGTTGATCACAAGGTGGCCTGTTGTGTTTATCAGAATCCAGATCATTATACTGATAAGACAGCCACGGCCCGGGTGACAGGATAAGGTTTGCAGCATTGTAAAAACTTTCTATGAGGTATTTAGATACAGCATTTGCCTCTCTTAGTTCCTTTTTTCCAGCACATTTCTCTTAAGACGATCTGTGTGGTCAAATAACACCATTAAAGCACTAGAGTACATGTTTCTACCGATTTTTTTCAGGAGTTGATCCTGACACTTTCACTTTCAAGAAGATCAATAAACACCAGTGACCCAGTTCCAGTGGCAGCCATACATGCCCACGTCGTAACACTGCCTCCACCATGTTTGAAATATGATTTTGTATGCTTTTGATGATGAGCTGCTTCTTTCCTTGACTGCAGACTTGATCAATGACATGCCCACCTCCTAAAGAGTGTACGTGATGTGACTAGATGTGGTGAAAGGGTTCATCTTCATCATGGGCAGGATTCTGTGGTTCATTTTAGCTGTCACCCGTAGTCTTCCAGGCCTGTTGTTGCTGTTGAACTTCCTAGTTAATTACTTATGTTCCAAACTGTTGTATTGAACTCAACTCTCCAATGTTCATGTCATCTCTCTGATGGGTATATTGCATTTCTTTCAACCTAATGACACCAATTTGGTCCTCATGTGGAGAGTTCCAATGAACAGCTACGAAAATTAAAAGTCATTTCAAATTCAATGTGGTGGTGTACAGGGGACAAATTCCAAAAGAAACGTTTTACAGACCTAACTGTATATGTATAATATAATGTATAAATAGATAATTTACATATTAACCCTTTCGATCCTCTTCAGAATTCCCTTTCCCAACTGTGGCTCCCACTCCAACTCCCCCGAGGACCAAACACAAGCTGGTCGTCGAAGGCAAGAAGCTTACTTTTCGTTGTGGCAAGAAAATAGCATCAAAGAAAGGCAAAGTATAGTAAGTATGCATCTCTGATCTGATTAGTGCACCTTATTGCAGTCAGGTTACAGTACGATTTTACATGGCACTGTCTAACGCCTGACTCCCATTCTAGCTGGTACAAAGACGGGGAGCTGTTGGAGTTCTCTCACCCAAACTACATCACCTTGAAAGATGACCACATTACTATAGTGGCCAACGCCATCAACGAAGGCACATACACATGCGTCGTGAAGAAAAAAGACAAAGTTCTCACTAACTACTCGTGGAGGGTGCGCGTGCGCTTCTGAAGGCCACGGCTTGTCCTCTGCAAACTGGACACATTCACACAAACACAGTCACCAGGAGACCTCACTCAGTATGGCACATATTTCTGTTTGTAAAAGGTGTCTCTTCTCTATCTTCCACACACAGCTGTCATTGTGCAAGTGTGTTTTCATATGTGCAAATAATAAATGTTGCACAAGTAGTGTTTTTGTTAAAATACTGGCTGTGAAAAGCTGTTCATGACAGACTTTGCGGTTTGCATTTTATTTGGTGGTGAAAAATCCTTGCAGCCCTCGTCAGCCTTTTGTCTACTCTGGATTCGTCAAGCCTGGACTTCTTCAAAGCTCATGCTAGAAATGTTGTAATGTGGTCCAAGGCCACCCAGGGGTTCCTGGGGTATCGCCAGAAAAATGGGGACTAATTAGCTTCAAAATATATTTGCACAGTTGAAGAATTTTCTATTGGACTTGACAAACTCTTATAGGTGCTGTGGAAAATAAGTCATCCAAGAAATATCTATGTCCTTAATGTGTTTCTTTTTAGGGGCATGACAAAGTTACAGAAGCCCTGCATGCCATTTGAATAATTTATACACTGATCAAACTAGGCTACTAAAGCCAGAATAAGCAATGTTGTCTACAGCCTTTGGAACTATTTGGATCTTAAACCGCATATGGAACACCTCAGACGTCTAGCTTACTTTACTAGCCTTGCGACGAAGCCAGCAGCCTGTCTGCAGAGACTGAGCAGTCAGTTCCACTAGCAGCTCTCCTTCCAAGCTTATTCAACGCATCAGGTGTAATGATCTGCAGAAGGGCTCTAGTGGGGGCAGGGGATAGATAAAACTAATGAATATTTCCATTTAGCTGGCTCCATATATCCCAAGACAAGGTTTTTCTGCCCCTGTTTCTGCAGAAGCAGCAAGTGCTATTGCAGAGAATTAAACTATACTGTTCATTTTCTTTGGCTCAAAATTAAAGAATTTATTGTTTTAATAGTGAAGTTGCAGAGCCCTTTAAAAACAAAAGCAGAGGGAAGTCAGGGCTTCTTTTCCCCAGAAAGAACAAAGTACTGAGACAAAGTGTGCAGTGCAAAGAATGACATCACTCTTGGACTACACTGGGTTCAAGCTTCTTTTTTTTTTTGGCTTTACATCTGTTTTTTTCCTTTTTCTGGTGGTGTTTGCATAGCTTGGACAGAGTTTATAAATATAGGGAACGTGGCAGACAAAACAAAGTTTCAAACTTTATTTCTATCATCATCCCCCTGTGATCAAGTGAGCAGAAAGTCTCAAATTTCTAACATTATACTGGATGTAAAACAAATCCAATGCTGCATCATTATACAGTAGCTCGGGCAGCCAGGAAATACCTACTAGTTATAAAATCTGGTCCTCTCTCATGAAGTTAAAAAAAATAAAATAAAATAAAAGTCTAACATGAGAGCCACATTTTTCAACAGATTTATGGTTATGTCTCTTCTCTAAGAGCAAAAATGGCCACATCTGAAATGGTTTAATGGCTTGAAGACACAGAAAAGCCAAAAAAGTTTATGGAAATTGTGGATATTCAACATGTTTGAGCCACCAGTCTTGCTGTGAGACAGTCCTGACTATTTGGTAACAGTTGTAATTGATCAGATATTGATCAAGGAAAAAATCAAGTCCCACAACTCTCTGTTTCCAGGCATCCTACAGTTTCAGGCTCAGAACTTGAGGCTGAATCCTGGACCGACCGCAGATGCTCCCTGGTTGCTGGTTGTCAGGTGAAAGCCTGTGTCTTTTAGATCGTCATCACCCTGGAGAGATTTCAGAGATAAAAGTTAACTCATGGTAAAAGACAGTTTAATTACACCTGCAGTTGCAGTTTAGTTTCTTACATATTTATTATAGAGTTGATCAATACTACACTGGTTACCTTTGGAAAACTCTTAATCCTGAACGGGACAATTGATTGTATTCCTCAAGTATGCATGAACATGATTATTATTAATGTTGTTATTATTCTTTTCCGTGGATGAGAATAAAACTGAGAAAAGAAATGAAAAACCTGACATTGCAATAAAACTATAATTTACTGGTAAGAGAAAATATCATCAGTATCTTCCATTGAGAGAAAAAAAAAACACAACACCTTCTGGGTGGGTAAGACCTCTGCTTAAAACATTACGATCTAAAGGATGCTCATCATGGAAAACACGAGGAGGAAACACACAGCCTGTAGGTCTGTAATCTATTTAACACAGGCAGCATTCAGAGGCTCCGGTAGCTGTATGTAATGGAGAAAGTGGAGCTTAATGTACTAACCAGCAGACTGTAGCCCAGGCCTCCCTCGGGTGGACGAGGGCTGGTCCCTCTTTTCACCCTCTGTTGCTCGCTCTTGGCTGGCCAGGTGGGGAACATGGATGGGTCAATGGGCAGGGGTGTCTCTCTGAAGTACTCGTGTTTGAGCGCCTCGTCCGCTATGATCCTCTTACTGGGGCAGTAAGTTAGAAATCTGAAAAACAATAGGGGATCAAAATGGAGATGCTAAATCACTTCAGGGCTGGTTCAGGGAACCAGGCAGCTCACAGAAACCTCTGTGTTTAGAGTAATGGTTGAAAAAAATGGGTAAAATCTTTGCAGCAATTTAAATAAGTCTGGTGTTTTGTTCATTGACAGTTATTTGCCCAGAAAACCAAACTGGGACTTCATAGGACATCAAAGGACATTTTCTTTGACAGAGCCAATAAAATATTTTTTTCCTCCCCAAAGGGACAAAACACATTAATCAACATCACTCTAAATGTGCCAGTGTTAACTAAAGGCTCATTTTCAACTGTTTACTATGAAAATAACAATAAAACACACAGGGTATGAATTATAACAAGAAAGAGCAAGTTAAAACATTTAGCAGTAAATCTGGAAAAAAAAAAAAAGCTGGAAAAACTGAGACAAGCAAAATGTGAACAGCAAAGTCTACAAAGCGTATAGTTAAAACATGAAGTGGAGTCAGTGAAGGCAGTTACAACACCAGATGCTTCTATCTCATGTGGATCTTTAGAGAAGTGGACATTTGAGGACTGCAAATAAATAAATGTAATATAGTATTAATAGTATTAATGTAAATACTGTGTTATGTGAAGGGAACATACACAGGACTGGTAATGCCACTATAATATCAGCTGTATTAACTAAGATACAACCTGGACACAAGATGAGGCACCACTGGGTTTGTGCAAGTAATCCTAATTATATGTGACAGGATCAACACACCATACATGGAGCCCTGCTCAACTGTGATAATTGGTTTTCTAGACGTGTCAGATTAGAATCCACCACCTGTGACTGAGTGCAGTGTGGTGTGGTAGACGATTAACACCAGCCTGAAATGATTTTACTACACAAACTGTCTCTAGTTTTATATGGCAGGACTCCCAGAGAAGGATTATTGACTGGGATTAAACTGATACCAGCTTTATGACATATGGGACCAATACTGACGCTGTTTTTCTTTTCCTCACAACCCAGAAAATTCAGTGTATTCCTGGGAAATGGGGGGATAGAAGCTAATTACTTGGTAGGATAGAAAACCAGCAGTTGAATTAGTACATAAAAGAGGCTCAAGCCCCTGCTCAGGTTGATCCATTAAAGCTTCACACTTTTCTACACAGGGTGTGATATTCCAAACAGCTCTGTGAGGCCTACCTGCCAAACTACACCTCCAAACGTCTCCTTTGGAGGCTTTTCAAACAGCACTTCTCTACATTTACCTCCTGCAGTCTGAAGCTGTCCCTGTGTAAACACTTCATAAGTCTTCAGACAGCTGAAAGATTTCAGGAGCGCTGGCCGAGCGCCAAGCTTCCACTGAACCGTGATCCTGCCACAGCACAGTGGACACGTTGTTACCATCCTCTGCAGTTGTGAGGAAACTGAGTGGTGTGGTTTTGTCATTCGCAGGTGTAAGTAAAAAGCTCTGCGGGTAGGTGAAGATCTGACAGGAGAGCCGCGAACCTCGTAAATACTGATCATCAGAATGTGCAAGAAAATTATAAACCTGTTGCTCTCTGTGTAAAAATCTCTTTCCGTATTAAATGTGCATTTTTCTTCAAACATTTCTCTGTAGTGTGGAGCGTCATTGGCGGGTGTGTGTGTAACACAGAACAAGGGGATGGAACAGGACGGCTGCTGAGGCATGTTGATGAATTACCACTCTGCTACTGTTGTCATGTTTTAAGTCAGCGTGCCAGAAATGCACTGACTGAATAAAAAGCTCTGGAAAGAGTTTGACAGGGTAGCACTGTGTTCATCCACGTAAGGCAATTTCCACTGTGGGAGTCATACTAATTCTTACTGATATTAGTGGTTCTGAATCGCCTTTTATTGATGTATTATGTGGTCTATCAATAACAGACTGAAAACACTGCCAACAAATATGTTTTTAATACAATGCGTGTGTGGATATTTGTGAGACTAATTTCATACTTTGACCATTTGTGAACCAGAATGGAGTCCTAAAAGCAAATAAGTTAAGTTTTGCTTTTCTTTTCTTTCATTGCAATTAGTATGCAAAAAAAACAAACTGATGGAATACTATGATCGGACTGAAAGTACTGCAGTAAACAAGCAGTACAATGTGTGTGGTATAATGTTGTGTCTTGTGTGGAATAACAATAGCTTTAAGAAACGTACTTGTTCATGAGGTCAAAGCCTTGGTCTGAGAGCAGTGCCCCAAAACGTTTCCGCAGGTTGTTGTAGGGATACTCTGTGAAAGTCATCTTCTTCACAGCGGGCAGTTCGCTGTAGCCGGGCCAGATCTTCTCGCTGGGTGAACCCAGATCCTGCAGACACAAAACACGAGTCAGCAGACATACTGTTAGTGTGAGGAGAGATGGATATGAGATATTCCCACTTTGGTGAAGTGGTTCATCAACCACTGACATGTGGTAATAGACCAGTGCCAAGAACTTCTCAATACTTGAATTCATCACTGCTAAGTACTCTAGAGTGATTTTGGGAGGCCTGAGTGACATCAGTCCACACTGCTGTCATGATTTACGCAGATTATTAACTGGATATTATTCAGCCAACTATGGTGAACGTCTCAGGTTTATAATAACTTCATCAGCTGAGTTGAAGTCTACCACCAGCTCCACCCTGTGGTAACCAGCTGAACTGCAGGGTGATGTACTGTATTCTGACAGACGCACACTATAGATTTACTGCCTGTAAACAGAAGAGTTTCACCCTTTATGGATTTACTTCTTTTCATGAGGGTATTTACCTTGAAAATCTTGTTAATTTGGTCAATTTCAGATTTTCCAGGGAAGAGAGGTTTCTGGGTGAGGAGCTCGCCAAATATGCAGCCCACTGACCACATGTCCACAGCTGTGGAGTACTCCTGCGGAGAGAAGACCAAACACATTGGCAGTCTGCGGAAACATAAAGTAGACAGTCTTGCTGGCATGAATCTATGTTTGAGTTTGTCTTGTGTGTGGAAGTGGATGTGTAGCGACAGGCTGCTGGGACTCTGCCTTCTGGCTTTGTAATTCATGCACCGTAAAACACTCAAACAGTGTTTTCTGGTATTTGGTTCCATTTAAAGCAAATGATTCACAGATGCTGTCTTCTCTTGGAGATGAGAACTTGGTTAAAACAATCAATCAAGATGATGTAACCACCTCTATCGAAGTACATCACTGTAATGTATGTAGTTTAAGCAACTACATAGGTATGTTTCATGAGGATGAAACTGTGGAAACTATTTGGAAATAAAGCATAATTCTTGCGGGTAACAAGAAAAATAATTGTCTAGAGGTGAATTTGTATGTGACACATTGTTGCATTGCATACTTCCTTTTAAAAAAACAAGTCATGTTTGATGCCAGCTAACATGATCCCGTGAGAATCTGCAGTAAAAAGCACTGATAATGCTACACAAAGATTTTAGAAACTACTCTTATATATGGACATTTTCATATTTACAAATAAAGCATAGAGCTGGAAACTACCGAAACTGCTATTTGGGATTGAATTTTTATGCAAAACACTAGCTGAGTCCAGACAGCTCTTGAGGTTTGCATGATAGATATTCCAGGGAAAAAAAGCAGACAGTCGCAGAGATAAGCAGTGATGCCGTTCCTCTGAAACCCGCCTATTGGTATTTCATTTACTTTACTTTAGTTCATTTGGCAGACGCTTTTATCCAAAGCGACTTACAAGGAGACACAAGCAATTACAATTCGGGTTCTGTAACCATGAGTTAATTCCAACTAAGAGCCCTGATAAGATAAACTTGTCAAGAAGAAAAAACATGCTAAGGCGTTGTTAAGCGCTAGAAATGCTCCTGCAATGTGAGGAGGCAGTGACAATTTAAATTCTGACCTTGGCTCCAAGCAGCAGATCTGGTGAACGGTACCACAGGGTCACCACTACAGGAGTGTATGGTTTCAGGGGGGAGCCGTACTCCCGTGCCAAACCAAAGTCTCCAACCTACAACACAAGACAGAGGTGAAGAAAAAAGAATCTGTAAGGCCACTCATATTTTACTCTGGGGATAAGAACAACTTCAGTCAAAAAACCAAACACCGACAAATGTCTGTAAAAACCTGTTTATTTACACATGGACCCAGTACGCCATACATTTTGCCAGAAATTCATGCTCTAATTGACTTTTAGTAATCATGTGTTGTTTGTGCAACTGTGCCGTTCTGCTGCTAGCCTGCAGGAAAGTTGTGCATCATTAAAAGATGGATTAAAGGAAACCCTGATTCTGCCAAAGTGAAGATGGATTTAAAACAAGAAAATAAACGTTTAAGAATATCAGTTGTTCTTTTAGGTAATATTTAATAAAATCTTAATACCAGGGCTCTAACAGGTGGAATTACTACAATTAACCCAACGTCTCACATCTTCTGAATCTGTGCCCCTTTCATACTAAAGGTTTTTTCTTTCTAAGAGTCCTTATGACATGACTTTACAACAGTATTTATTTTAATTTAACATTAATCTCACTCTGGCATGAACACAGGTGACTAAAGTAGCAGAAAGTGACAGCAATAGAGAGTTCTACTCATCTCTGTCATACCTGAAAGTGAATATGTATTTCCCTGCATTAACTCTTAACTCACATTTCTATGTCCAGTTTTAAAAAAGAACAATCACATTAAAGCCACTAAATGAATAATATCAAAATAAGCGTCCATTTAGGACCATGCATCATAGCATACCTTCAGGATACCCTTGTGGCTCAGCAGCAGGTTGGACGTCTTCAAATCTCGGTGGAGAATCCAGTTATCGTGGAGATGTCGAACTCCTCGAAGCAGCTGGATCATCAAAGTCTTTACCTCACCTGAAAGAGAGACGTCATGCTTTAAGAGAAATGTTGTGAGGTGGAGAAGAAAAATCTAGTAGAGGTCATGTTGTACTAAAGTCAGAACACTTTTTATCCAATCCAGCCTATTATTACAGAAAAACATGGAGCAAAGCTCAACGTCTCAGATTACCTGGCAGAAAGGGCTGCTTCATGGTTTCCATGAGACTCTTAAGGTCATGTTCTACATAATTCATCACGATGTAAATCTTGTCCATATTGCTTCCAACAACTATTTCCTAATACAGTGAGGGAAAAAAAAGAAATTTAGATTCAACTTAAACAACAACAAATGAAAGTGTTAACTTATCTAATTATTTTTTAAGTTCTCTCACCCTCACTGTGACGATGTTTGGGTGCTGAGCTTTCAGAATTGTATTGATTTCTCTTAAAGAGGTAATGGGGAAGCCCTCCTTCTCCTTCTCCATCTTTAGTCTTTTCAAGGCCACAATCTCATCTGCAAACAAAACATCATATTTATTATATCACCATCAAAAAACTAAAAGCAGATCTATACGTTTAGATTCATACCAGTCTTTTTGTCCTTGGCTCTGTACACCACACCGTAGGTTCCCTCCTCTATACGGTTCAGACACTGAAATTCTTCAACACTGCGACAACCCTGCAGAAAAACATAAACAATGTAACTCAACTTATAGATTACATTACACGAATACAAATACATGCACAACGTGTACGTGATTTCTGATATGTTGGTACAGACCTGTAAAGCAGGCAAATATTTTGGCAGCTCCTTCTTCAGCTCCACAGGTGAAATTGGGGGAGAGTCAGGAATGTAGTTCCCTTCAGGGGTGGGAGAGCGCGAGTGAGTCTGAGAGTGAGGCGTGGGGTCACCCTCACCTGCTTCATCCTCCTCCTCTTCCTCTTCCTCCATGTCCTCTCCACTCTCCTCTGAGTCGTGGTCAAAACGTGACTCTGGCACTGTGGGTGAAGTCAGCGAAGCGTTTCATTTGGTCTGGTGTGAACACAGTAATAGCACTTGGGTGCGCACCAAAACAACCGCACAGAGACCCCCCCCAAAACAGGTGGTCTCAATTCGAATTAAATAGCTCTTAAATAACTCTTTTGTTGTTCCCGTGGTAACACATCTGACCAATAAGCAAAGAGAAAGTTTGTGCGTGATTTGAGGTGATGCATTTTGGTTTAGTCTAGTGTTAAAGACCTGTCAAGAACCCCTTGATTACTGGCAGAATTGAGACCTTGTTATTTGTATGAACTCGTGCTTTTCCTACTGTGAGAAGTCAAAATGTCAACTATCAGCTAAAGCCTCTCAGTTGTCAGATTGACAGCAGGTTCCACGTCTGTGTATAAAACCTTTGCTGGTGGTGCTACCTTTTCATTTGCATTTGGATCACAACAGACTGTGCCTTTAAGAAACCTGCAGCAAAAAACCCTGGCAAGGTATTTTATTCAAGACAAGACTTATAAATAAAACTACCAAATGTTCAGCAGACAAATCCAAACTTTTACTGACCCAAAATATGATTTATGCACTCTCTTTACTGGCCATGAAATTCTCACAAACAGCCAGAAGCAAAAACTAAAAACTCAAGGGAAATATCCACAATTTGGTCAAACTGCAGAACATTTGAATTATGGGAATAAATTTGCATTAATGCCTCTGAGTGGTGACATCATACCTACACAGGCATCACTGGTGACATGTTAACTACATCAGCAGCTCACCCACCTGCAGGTATGTGATTTCCATTCTCCCTCTCGTCTTCAAAGTCCTCGTCTGACTGTTCGTCTTCACTGACATCCTCTGAAAAGGAGGAAGCCGCTGTGTTAAACTGTGATGCTGTAAAACTGAACCTGTCACGGTAACAGAATAGTCACAAAGAGTTTTACCTGCACTCTGCTCAGATCTTCCAGAGCCTGAGACAGATTCCCCCTCCTCCTCCTCTTCTTCTTCTTCTTCTTCACCCTCACTCTGGCTGCTGGACTCCTCTTCGTCATCATCATCCTCATCTTCAGAGCCTGATGCTGATGCTGGAGATGAATGAGTTATGTGTTAGAAGCAGCACATTCCTGCAGTACTTCTGATCTACTTCTCCATTCCTCTAAATGGCTACACAAATTAATAATTAATCCCATCCCACCATGTGTACTACCAAAGAAATCTACAGTAATTAGACAACTACTACTAGTGGACGCAATATTCAAATTGGTGCTTGCATATACTGTTTGCAGGTTTTTTCCAAGTGCGGATTATGTTACCTATGGAGGATTCTGCTGTGCTGGTCTTCCTTTCGCTGTCACTTATGTCTTGTAGATCTGCAAGCAGGTCTTTGCCCTCTGGCTTCTCCTCCTTCAACGCTACAGACAAAGAGCAGTGTGAGCTTTAGCACAAATAACCTCTCGATGACTCATTGTGTAAGCAAACAAAGGCAACGTTAAAAATAAAAATAACTTAAAGCAAACTGAGATCTTTTTTAGAGACTGTAGTATAGTGGTAGACTCACTGGCACTTTTCCGTGGTTCACTGTGTTCAGATCTGTCTCGAGGAATACGAGTAGGACTGCGACTGCGGTGACTTTGTTTTTGCTTCTCATCATACTCATCAGGCAGCATCCGGTGGTGAGATGGCACTGTGAACAGAAAAGTCTTTTATTCTAGATGTTCTGTTTATTTGAAGAGGTACATGAGAAAAAAAAATCAACAAGATCCTTGTCTGTGTGTTAACTACAAAGCTGGATTCAGATTGGGTTTACAATAGCTCAGCATAAAGTCGATGACACAATGAGACAGCTACCCTGGCGCTACCCATAGTACCACAAACAAAAAAAAAGTGAGCAGGTGTTCGGGTTCATTTACTAACTTTCTCGTCTAGATCCTCTTTCTTTGCGTCGCTCCTCGGCCCTCCTCTCTCGATCCTTGAGCTCACGTTGCTCTTTTTGCTGTTCGCGCAGTTTTCGGTCCCGTTCACGCTGACGCTCCAGCTGCTCTAGCCGGTCCCTGTGGTTAAAACAAAAACAAAAAACTTACAACAAATTCCCTTAAATTCTGTTCAGGAAAGGAAAAGCACAATCTTGTCACTGTCTGCTGTATTTAATGTCTGTGCTAATAATGCTTGCCTTAATCAAAGACACAGTTTATGGCTTTTGGGCTGCTCTGTTACCTTCAGAGGTATAGACAGTGTTTTAACATATTGCCAATGTCAGATCAATCTGACCTTAATCTAATTTGCTTTTAACAAAGAAAAAACAGCAACAGTTAAAATCTGTTTACGGTGCCGACTGAAATTTTAAGGGAAACAAGTTTTACATTAGTTAAAGGCATAAAAGGAATTTAAATGACATACAAAACAATACAAATTAAACAGTTTAAAGTTTAAATACATGAAATATGTCTTGCCATTCAAGGGTCAGTGCTGACCTCTCTCTGCGTGAATGAGCTCGGGCCTGTTCCCTTCGTTTCTGCCTCTCCCAGTCTCGCCGGGCTTTGTCTTCCTCCCACTGACGTTTCCTACGATCGCTCTCTCGCTCTTTTTCTTTATCTTTGGGTCGCACATGTTTCCCTGTTACAAAGACAAATACTATGAATGGAAGCAGATCCAGCGAATATGCTGCATTCAGCTGTAATGCACATTTATTTTATGTAATTAAACAGCATTCCCCCACCTCCTTCAGCAGAGTGACTGCGATGACGCCTTTTATCTTTTCTCTTCTCCTCCTTTCTGTGGTGAGACTTGTCTTTCCTTGCTATTTGCTGTGGGGGCTTGATTGCTAGTGATTCGTCTTCCTCTCCTCTGCAGAAATGTAAAGAAAACATTCTGAGAGTCAAAAGAGGCTGTTACACTAGGTTGTGTAAAACTATGACATACCTACTTTTCTGTTAAACTATTCACGCACACATCCCACCACTGTAGGAATGGCTTTCCTGAATTAGCAAACTACTACATATTTATAACATTAAGTACCTGTCTTCTGTTGAGTCCTCCCGTGTGTATGGGGAATTCCGAATTGTTATTTCCATTCTTTGATCCCGTAGCTCTCCTTCCTCCGGAGTGTCTCGTTTTGATTCCCGATCATCCGCCTGTGGAACAAGGCTCTGGGAGAACTATGCAGGACAAGAAGTGCAGAATTTTAGGTTAGAGCTGAAATCTTTCAAATGTAGAAAAACGAAGGTTAAAGACATTTATACAAAAACCAGGACATATGAAATGTAACTATGGATGTTCATTGTGTTAAACTGTTTTCTAGCTGAAACAGGGAAGTGACACCACACTCTTACATTTTTCTGGCGCTTGGGATCTGTTCTCTCTTCTAATTCTCTTCTGCGTTTTTTCTCAAGTAGGATTTCGTCAAGAGTTTTTACTTTCCAAGTCTCCTTTTCGTCCCCCATCAGCATCCACTCTGCACCGCCTGCTACACATCACACACGTCAGTTCAGCTCAGCATCATTTGAAGCATCAGAAAGAAATCAGAAAAGTGACGAATAGTTTCCCATAACATTGTTTATATTTTACATATACAGTATGTAAAACGGCAAAGTAAGACTTAAAATGTATTATGATCTCACAGTTTGTTGCTAATCTGATGTTAAACTTCATAACAATAATGTTATTATGACATTGCCTTTCGCCTTTATCACATAATGCATTGTGTAACAATAGACCAACTGCAAACCCCGTTAAGTGCACATTTTCCACTAGTACGAATGAAATTTGACATGAAGTAATCGGCGTTTAGCTGAAGTGTACTGTTAATCAATCACAACGTTAACTTAGCATTAGAGCACGTTGTGTAGCGTTAGCTCAACGCTATAGCTAAGTTAAAAAGACATATAGGGCGCAACAGTATTATACTCTGAATAAACCATAATGTGAACTGTTAAATGGCGAAATTTAAGTAGAGTTAGTAAAGTTAAAACCCGATGTGAGTCTAGCGTGATACTGCTAACACATTAGCTGGCTAACACTAGCTAGCTAAAACTAGCATGGTGGACTGTTACCAAACAACTTCTCAAACTATCGAGACGACTTTAAAAAAAACAACTGAAACAGCAAGTGGAGCTATAAACTGCAGAACATGTAGCTATATCTGTAACTGTAATTAAAGGCCAGTTGGAGTAAACAATGAAGATGATGAAAGAGCAGCTGAATAGTTAAACAAACCTGAATTACGCGCAGCGGTAACGTTAAACCGTACACCGGAAGTGTCAACTCGATGGTAACGTTTGTAAAACATCCGGTGGGAAACAACGAGTAATGTAAATTAATATAATATAATATAATACTAAAAGCTGAAGAATAGGCATACGTGTGGTAAAAGCATTTGTTTAAAAAGTAGTGTTTTCGTTGTACTCTGGGATGCAGATGTTGAAGTTGAACAACAATCATAATTGTTATTTATATTCATATTATATTTTTTATTCATTTATACGCATTTATGTTATCATTTTACAACTGCACTACAGTCAACCCCTTCTTGATGTTGTATTTTGTATTCGTGTTGGTGTTGATCTTTTTCTGGTTGTGTTTTTTTTTTCCTTTCAATGTAAAATGAGAGCGGCTACAACAAAGCAAAACTATTTCCCTCTGGGATTAGTAAAGTTTTTTAAATTTTTAAGTAGTGAGTATGTGGCGATCCAGATTTTGATTACATCTAAAAACACAAGAGGTCATTGTTATTCCAGCAGAAACTGATGTACAACAGGTTTATTCTCATTGGTATCATGACAATCTACAACACACACAAGTATTTTTGCATATGTGCACAGGATGTGAACCGGAGACCGGAGACTAGTTGGGGAACTCAGACCTTGAATTGCCTCTTATCAGAGAGAGAAGTCATATAAGCATGTGAAAGACAAAAACTGGAGTACAACCAAATAATTTATGACAGACTGGCCTCAGTGAACATGTGAACTATGATCATAGTCTCACACCATGCGGGAAGCATGGCTGTCTGCGTGGCTTTAAAAGTGCTGGAGAGCAGAGCAGGTTGTTGACTGTTTCAAGACTCATACAGGTGAGCGTGAATTAAGGTTATTGAATCTTTGGGTGACAATTGTCAGATCACTTGTCCTTTTAGTCTGGTTATTCTAGTGATGTGGTCTGATTTAACTTATGGGCTGCACAACCTAAATACTTTATTGCAAAATTTATCTGCTTCCAAACTAATTTTGTACTCATGCATAAAACACATCGTGACGCATCACAGTTTATTAGACAGTTTAATTTATTAAGTCCTACTTTTTACAAAGTAATCACACTGCACTAAGCTATCTTTAATTATTGTCATTCTTGTCCTCTCTTATCAACACCAGATTTAGACATTTTGCACACAGGCAACTCTTTATTGGGACTGTGTCAGAACACAAAGTGCGTGTTTCCAGGTTGAGCAGCGAAGCTGTGGGTGAAAAGTGATTTCAGGCAACAAATAAACCTCTGAAGAGAGGAGAGATTTCCTACATGGACGCCAACCGTGCAGAGACTGTGCAGTATGATCGCTGGAATGAGGACAACATCAATATGAATGTAGAGGCTACACAGTCTACTACGCTGAGGTGAGACAAAGCAGTGCTCAAAGATCATATATCAGTAGTTGTTTTACTTTTTGACTGTAACTCAATTTCTTGTATATTCGCAGGATCTACAATAGATTGTGTATTGGTAAAACTGGAATAGCAGTAAAGACAGCAGGAGCTTTGACTGCACTAGTGCTCATCTACATCATAGGATATGCGACTGGATACTACGTCCATAGATGCGGTTGATGGAACCAACCACGAAAAGAAAACAGCTCAGTCATTCTGGATAGAGAACAAATTTGATGATTTCATTCTTTTTTTTTTTATTATAAAAATTAAAGATTTACACATAATTTATCAATTCAGTGGGATTTGGTGTACAGGGAAACTGTAAAAAGTTTTTTTGTTTAATTGTCTCTATTTTGATGCAGTTCTGTTGTATAAATTGAACAGTTTTTCTACAGTGTATCAATGGACAGTCGACTTCATTTCAAGCTGTATCTTTCCAAGCATAATAAATATGTTTAGGTCTTATATTGGAATTCCATTTGGACATGCTGTGATATCTGCTATGAATAAAGCCCATAAAGTAAAAAGAGACTGGAACTGACTTTATCTCTGACTGTAAACATGATACTGTCATTAACGATAGGTTTACTGTTGTACTGGAGCATGTCTGTGAAGATTCTCAGTCATCCAGGTAAAGTTGTCTGAAGATTGAGTCATGGCAACTGGACTTCTTTCTT
>JAUYWH010000025.1:5868971-5880411 GCA_034779795.1 Ctenopoma multispine | reverse complement strand
TCCTCCTGCCCCCATTAAGTGGGTCGTTAAGGATGTTCAACCTGGTGGACGTGTGAATTGGGCCTGATTTTCCTGGGAGCATCCACTCGCTGCAAGAGCAACACTGACTTTATTATATTTACGTATTAAACTCCTGATTTATTCCCCACATTGTTTTACTTATGTTTCTAATTCCTTTATCACACTTCAAGTTACACAGTTTCACCTGTGCAGGGTTGGGTGATTTTACAGCAACTTGGAAGTTAATGAATGACAGAGTCGCCCTGGTGTCTGCGACACTTGTTTTGTGATGTTGTTTGACAATGAACCAAAACAGCACCACCTACAGAATCTTAGGCTTCATTAACATAAAATCTGGGCTTACACACTGTTGCAGAAACAATCCTGCTTAATATTTTATTTTCTGTGTAGACTTTTTACCCCTTAAGACAATCTTCCTTACCTTTAATGTTCTGTCTCACACATTTGGATACATCTCCATGAAATACAAAACAGTAAATAATTAATTACTTATGAATATTAATTATTAATACATTTTACACAGTAATGCCAAGATGTTCATGAATCATTTTGAAAACATAAACAGTACAGCTACTGTATACAATTGTATAGAAAACCCAACAAATCCTCCATTTGAGCAATCACCACAGAAGAGGATGGAGAGTTCAAACTCCCTTTAATGGAAGAAACCTGCAGTTCTATTCTGTTTTGTTCTGTGGGGATAATATAATGCTGTGAGGTCTTCAAGATATGATGAAACTTGATCATTAAGTGGCGTATATGCAAAGAGAAGGATTTAAAATTATATTCCAGATTCATTTTCAGATATAGATATATATATGCATGTATATATACTGTATTTATATATGTATATACATACTACCAGTGCTATGTAATATACACCAACAGAAAATATAATATGTAATATAAAATATTACTGATTCATAAGTGCAGGAAATTATATAAAACATCCAGGACTTGCTGGTATGTCAAAAACTTAATGGCTATGTGCTGAATAATTTTACATAATATACACAGCAGGTACTCAAAGACCAACACTGAACAATCCAGACGATCTAGGTCTAAGTCCAAAACCCATCCGCATTAATAAAGAGAAAAAGAACGGAAGAAGTAAAGATTACTATTATCTCTATCTTTGACACCTCCACAGTTCTGCACAAAGGTTAAACTTATGAACTCCAACAACAAGTGTTTGGTCAGCTGATCATATATACATTCTACCTATCTATCAATGTACACATATTATAAATGAACACTATACTAAAGTAAATGTATATATTATAATGGGAAACAGAAACAATGTGAGTCGTAAGGGAAGGTGGAATGCATCCTAGGCCACTGAGTTTGTTTTTATTTTGTCAGCATCAGCTCCACTGTATCCGGCCCAAATCACCTTATGACTTGAAAGATTCTTATCTGAATGCAATTGTGGTAATGAAGAAGCAAATAAAATTCCGGTAGCTATAAAACAAGATTTCTGTGTGTAACCAGTCCTACCGGTCCTGTTGGTTAGTGGTCAAAGTCCTTTCCAAAGATCAACCAGTCTAATTTTTATTATAATCATTATTTCAATGTCATGCAAACCATGAAGGTGTTTGTGTGAAGATATTTGTATGATGTTACAGAAGTTTTGCTTTTCTTAGAGACAGAACAGAACATATTAATTTCATGTGCAAGTAAGACATGTGCAGGCCAAATGTGATTTAGACTATTATTATTTCTGTGCAACTTCTCCACTCACACAACTTCAGCTCTCAATATGGTGTTGCAATATGTGCAGTAATTTGTGTATGTGCTTATAAAAACCTGCTGCCCAGCAAACTTTACACGATGGCCCAAATAACCTAAAGGTTTGAATATTTAAAGATACTACAGTATTACTTGAGTTTTAACTAAATCTGACTCAGCTGTTGACAAACCGATACTGCCATCGTGTGTCCAAACACCCTTATTGCAACAAGGCTAAACTATGGTTAATGAAACTAAATCTATTCTTTGTGCAAATAATCTTATAACAAATTTTCCCAAACTGACCAAGAAAATCAATGTATTATTCTGGGAAATGATTACATAAAAATGTGATAAATAGAAATCCAATGTTACAAAGACAGAGTGTGTTCTACAGCAATACTAGAGGTAAGTGAATGGGTATGAAAACACAGAACACATACTGCTAGTTTGTGAACACAGTTTAAATACCTGTGTTTGCCCTTTTCCTACATAACTATGTATTTCAGCCTCAAAGCTTGACACCGGGGGGGTGTTGTATCAGATGACTGAAGACGTCCTCTGTAGAGTCGCTTCCGGTTTCGGGACAGGAAGCAACAAGTTGTTGTTTTTACGTACGGACGTAATCTAACGTAATTTACACGGCGTAAAAAATGCAGGTGACAGATTAGCTTAGCATTTACAGATAACGTATGACTGTATAGCTTTGCTTACATTTGCTTAAAAGTACCAACCAATGTCAATATCTGAAAAGCTAGCTAGCAATTTGAACAGCTAGTAAGTTGATGCCAACGTTAATTAGCATTAACTTAGCTAGCCTACGCTAAGTTAATGCTAACTAGCTAAGCTAAGGGTGTTTTATGGATAGCGTAAAGCTATTAGTATCAGTATCGGAGGGTTTATTGTCATAAACATAGTAGAACAGCCGTTACAGTATGTCACGAAAATCTTTTTGCTACATAAATCCCATTGCACATTTATACAGAATCATTCAATTTGTTTATGTTAATAGATGATCAGAAAACCTGTTTAACCAGAAGAAGACTGTATTTATGGTAACACAATGTGTTTGTAGCTTAATGTTTTTGTAAACAGTGTTAGAAGTCTTTCCTGTGTGTATGACTAATTATTGTTTGACTTAGAAAGACCTTTATTTTATATTACATAGTGTAATCTGTAGCTTATAGTGTATTTTTGGGAATTTCTTTATTATTTGGTGTCTTTAATTGTGTAATTTGTAATGTTGTGTAACTTGATATCTCTTCTCTACTTAATTATTTCTGTCGAGCAACTGAGATGTCATAATTTCCTCAGGGCTTAATAAAGTATTTCTGATTCTGATTTACATTTATGTGTATGCTTTCCTGTCTTTTATAGATGCATCATCCGATTGTTCCTCCCAGAACTTCAGTATTATATTTGCAGTATTTGCAAATACTGGATTAGTGTGATTCAGCACCACAGTAGAAGAATACTTAAAAATATTCTTGAAAAGTGTGTACTGTATTTTTGTATACTATATGAATAAATTACAATGGAATCTTTCACCATTACAGGATTGTGTTCTTATCTTTAATATAGCAGTTAATGATCAATGATCATTGTACTATAAAGTTCACAGAGCTAAGCTAGGATATTTTAAGGTAAGACAAGCCAATTATATTCACCCAAGGACAAGGTTTACACATGAACACAAAATATTCATTGCCTGTTATTGTAATGACTTGACCACTTCTTTTTAAATAAAGACATGTATATACTTTATATGTTGAAATAATAAATCCGTCATACTCAATGTTACTAGTGGAATTTACTGTTGCTTTACAGGCAGTAAAACCCACAATATGTCAGCCGCACAGGCTAAATCAAAAGATGTTTGTACAATTTGGAAATTAAGTTACAACTCTATTATGTTAACTAATAAAGTTATACATCAAAGTTGATATCAGTATCACTACTATGTTGACTAATATAAATTAATGCAATACCATGCTGGAAGCATACAGAGCCCCCTTTTAATGTAGTCGAAAATGTTACATTGAGAACACTTTTAGTGATGTGGTAGAAAGAATATTTAGGTGAATGGTAGGAAAAACCTTTGGTGATGTGGTAGAGAAAAATATTTCACTTCCTAATTAACATTGTGGGTGCCCTAATTCTGCTTTATAAGCTGGTCAGTTGCCTTCCTGTAAGGTCTCCCACTCAGAAGTATTGTTTGCTACAAGATGAGGAGGAGGGTGAGGTGGCACCTCAGGTCTCCCAAATTGGTAGTCCAACTAGAGGTGTGGTTCAGGGGAACATAATAAAAAGTGCACCGTTAACACTAATAACATAAGTCACGCTGGAATTGCTACCAAATAAACTAATTCATTCGGAATAATGTGCAAAATTCTGACCAGTTTTGGCTGTTGGCCAATATCCACCTTATGCTTTACATTCAGCATTTACATTTTTTTCTACTAGATGACCCCTATGGGTCGCCGTAGTAGAAACGCTTATATATTTTAATATGTATTTTATTTTTTTGAAAGAATGTATTTGATTTTAGTTTACAGTTTCGTGATTACCTTTCCCCTTATGTGAGGACCTGTGCCACCCCAGCCCACCCCCGCTGCTGTCGTGCTGTGGGGAAATCCGTCAGGCTGTCGTCAGAAGCTGAGGCGGACTCTGAAGCAGCCCAGGACGGCCAGCTCCACGGCGTGTCTAAGCAAAATGAAACATGGATGAGGACGTCGCCGAAAGTTGGGAAGAAGCTGCTGATAGTGGGGTAAACAATGAAAGCCTCAATATATCTTCATTTTAAAGGCGGATAATTTTTGGTAGTTTCACTGTATGTATAGTTTTGCTTTTAGAAGTTCTCATGAGGTCGTTTCACTCCCACGGGCCAACAATGTGGCTAATGCTAACATTAGCTCTAAGAAACTTATAGCCAGGTAGCTAGCAAGATAGGCTTAAAATCGTTATTGTAACTAATAACATGGTTAAATAATATCATCAACTACACTTATTATTAGCTATGAGCGGGCAGCTAAAAACCGGGAGCTAAAGCGACTGGATTAAATTACTAGTTGAAATGCTAAGGTTGACATGAGCTAATGCTAAGCTAGCCGTTGCATTGCTAACATGGAAAAACCTGTCAATTAAATGATGTTTTTCTTATTGGCACATGCCCACACATGGTACAAGACGATCAAGTCGATTTCGCGAACCCCTCTCGATTAAAATTTATTTCGGCGTGGTTTCGTTCTTATAACGCGAACAACTTTTATTTTTAGGAAAATGTTCGGCTGAACACAGGTTCACACTATTTCCTGCAATAATGATACCGACAAGCGGACAATTCCGTGAAGGGCGACAAACAGTACTGTGAATTAATTGAGATGGCTGGAATTTTACTTTTGTATGATGGAGATGAGTAAGTTTACACGATCGCATGTGTGTAGTGACAAGTATATTAGCGTTGAATTAGCGTAATTTCCATGGAGTTTGGTTTGAATTGTTAATAACGTTAGCTGGATGCTCGCCTGGTCGACTATCTTGGCGGTTTCCTGATAGTTTAAAAGGCCTAGAATTTATTAGAGATTTCCGGTCATGTTGTCAACTAATGGCTGATAGCTAGTTAGTCAACGTTATGTCGCCTAACTGGCAAATTGGTAACCTAACATTAGCCTCCGTCAGGGCAGTTTGGCAGATCACCATAATAGTACTTGGGTCAGAGAAGTTGTGCCACAATATTGGCACGAAGTCAGACTGAAGTTGCAAATATTTTAAAATTCTTATACTGTGGTTAATCGGAATATAACGCAGTCAAAATTTACCACATTTTCTGTGGCAACATCAGCCTGCTAATGTTAGCTAGCTGAGCACACTCTGTTATGACTTGGCAGCTGTCTTACACATGTATAAATAGCTTGTAACTGAATCCTGTTTTCTCATCAACTTTCCTACTTGCCTAATAGCTGCTACACTTGTCTTATTATCCTGAATCAATTTGACCATCTTGTTTTACACAGTTATATATTCATGTTTTTTCGTTCCCCCCCCCCACAGGAAATGGAAAAGCGGTTAGAAGAAAAGCTAAGGATCAGCCAGAAAGAAAAGTAAGGCCTTAAAAAGGTAGAAGTAACATGGTCCGAATCTGTAATGCGTTAAAAGTATTAATTCTAATAGCACTTGCTTAGATAATTATCACCTAATCACAGTCTAGGACTTCTTATAAGCCACTCCTCAGTTTACCATACAGGTACTAAAAGCTAACAATGTACTGATTTCATTTCGAAGGTACAGCTTATTGTCAATACTGACTTTGACTGTCTTAGTTTTCATTCCTTCCTGTTGTGATGAGCTGTACTGAAGGACAGATTCAAATAGTTAAAAAATATACATGTTGTACAACAAATATAAAATTCTAAAAACTTTGCAAGAAAAACTGAGTCTGTGTCTATGGATGTATCATCACTGTTATTAGCACTAACATTAGTGTGTTGTAATTGTATGTGGATTGTGTCCTGCTTTTAGGGAGTCCAGTAACAATTCTACACAATCTCCATTGAAGACAACCATGGTGATACAGGACGACTCTCTACCAGCAGCACCACCACCTCAGATACGCATTTTGAAACGACCTGCAAGCAACGGGTCACTGGGATCGCCCTTAAATCAGAACAGGCCTACTCCACAGGTCAAGTCTCTGGCCCAGCGCGAGGCAGAGTATGCAGAGGCCAGAAAAAGAATACTGGGAAGCGCCTGCCCAGAGGAGACACCTCAGGACAAACCCAACACTGACAGGTAATCAACGATATTGACAGTTTAGAGGTTTTACTCACATCCCTCACTTTTGGGTGCTTTTCATTGGTGTATTTCATATTTTACTCTACACCGTGCCTTCTTATACTCTATTTCAAAACTATAAACTTATAAACAAAATATAAAATAAAGTACATAAGTCCTACTGATCTGCGTTATCTGAGTGTAGGTCACAGTCACTGTGATTATTCACATAAACTGCAGGAATATTGATTTGAAGCATAAAAATATGCCCCCGGTCAAATCTGCGAGCATAAAATAAAAATCATTACACAACCGATGTAGGCAGCTGTATTGCAAGTGTGACAAAGCATAAAATTCAAGTCATTACATGACCTGTGTAGACAGCTGGATTGCAATTGTGACAAGACAGATTCTAAATGATTGGACTATCTCCCGAATCCCAGATGTATTTTCAGAATCTAAATGTGCTCTGCTCCTGGTGTTAATTTTGGTTTCGTTTTGTTTAAGACGGCATCTGGCAGAGACGTTGTTTTTGTTTCTTTTGACTTGACTGGGTGTTGGTTGACAGGAGGTGGAGACTATTAGTAATCATAAATGCCTCTCTTTCCCTCTACATTAATTGACTGAAGAAGAGAAGTTGAGTTGTGTTTGATTTGATTTGAATGGCAGTGTATTGTGCCAAAATGACCAATGTAAAAAAAAAGAGAAAGATTTTAAGCTAATTTCATTAAAAACCAAGAAGGAATACAGTGTGAGACTACAGGGATCCTGTAATTGGACAGTTCTAGAGAAAGACATACTTTTAAAACAAGAATGTTGCTCAGTGTTGCCAACTGGAAATGAGCTGTGAGCAGTTTCTGTCCAGCAGCTGGCATGTGAAAAAGGCTGCTGCCTCTAATTTACTCCTGCTTCTTTTCTCTTTTTTTTTTTCAGGCCAGGGCGCAATAATTCTATGTTGTCTTCAGAGGACACCCGATCAAACAATCACACTGTCCGGCAGCCAGCTGGTCCAGACGGCACCCAAGGGTTTCGACAGCACAGATAAGTGGGGCCCTGGGGCCACCCAGCCATTGAGAGGAGAAAGATCAATGGCCTCCTGAGAGAAAAGATGCCACTGCATTCTGACTTCCTTATGGGACACTGCTGTCCAGCTCTCCTACCAGCAGTCATGTGGAACTGTCAGTGAACAAGGAACTCCAGGAGGAAGTCAAATGTGCTCTTTTCTCTCCCCAATCCTGTCTGTTTGACACTGTGATTATGGACATCTGGACTCACTGTGATGATCCCTTTAAGAGACACTCCTCACCTCCATCTCTCCCCTCATCCAGTCCCCAGCAGGTCCATCTCAGGACTCCTGCAAGTCGAAGGCAGAGACTTGAACCATGGATAGCAGAGACAGGAGGAGAAGTGACCGACCCTAGCAAAATGAGCAAAACTTGTACAGCAGCTTTTTCCAAGCAATAATACCAGACATCACTTCTCTCACCTTTTTATGTTTTTAATTTTCAGATGTGTCACAAAATTTTATCTTTTGTTTTTCTTTCTTGCGTCTCTTTAATTATCTGTACTGGGGATACTTACAGAACTAGTTCACATACATACATCACCAGGCAGCTGTTTATTACAACAGCATTTAGTATTGAGTTTTTTTAATATAAAGATAAAATGAAATAGGGACATTGACAATTTCATAATTTTAGTTTGGCCATACAATTTAAACACCCTCAGCTGCAGTTGCACCACTATTACACACATTACACCACTAGTACTCACCACTAATGCTGAGTACTTAACTGGTACCTGCTTGGTAACTAAGCTTTCAGCATCGTCACTACACCCGTAATATCGAACTTGCCATTTGTTTTTAAAAACTGAGGGTAATAGTCATGTGTGTCAGGTTGTGTATCTGACAAGTTCTGTTTACGGTTTGTTCTTTTTTGTGTGTGTTTTAATGTTTTTCAGATGTCTTCCTTGGACTGTCACTTCATTATTTCTATTTAAAAGTAAAAGTAAAAAAAAAATTAAGAGGTGGTTGTGGATTGAGTTGCTTTTAAGTAGCTTTTCTGCCTTTTTGTATGAGATGTCAGAGCAGTATTTTAATCAAAATGAACCAAAAGCCCATTTTAAAATCAACCTGTAGAAGTTAAGTCAGGTGTGTTTATCTGAAGATTGAACTCAAGGAAGGTTGAGATGGGGAAATGAAGTTACTGCTGTATTTCACAAGTTTCTCCCATCACATCTCCACCTTGGCAGCAGGCGCTCACTTGTTCATGTACTTCACTGAAGTATAGTACGTGGAAACTCAGGTGCAAGGGAAAGAGACTGAACGAATGAAATTAACTAAGATTGTATTTTTGCAGCAGGTTTCATTGCTCAAACAGGAAATGTCCGTATTTACGTTCTGGTTGGCACTTTGTTGGAAACGGCGTTATACAGTGTGTGCAGTGAAATGTAGCTGTTACAGTGTCCCACATCCTAAGATGGATGAATGCTTTGTATTCGGTGGCATCTTGGCCACAGTAAGAAACTGTAACACAGCTCCTTTCAGTACCTGAAGGTCAATAAATGATTAGGGATACTGACTTTGACTAAAGAGTGGTAGTGACTACCTGGCTGTCCATTGTGTCCAATAGATGTTTTTAAATGTTAATTTTTATTTGTTCAGAGATCTCAAAGCCATATTCAGTGGTGCACATCATTAGTAGAACAGTTCTTATAATGGTTGAATTCAGCTTGTGCCTCCTGTAATCACATCTTTACTTCCTGGTTATTGATTTTTATTACTGTAGTTCAAGAAAGAATATTATCAGAGGGAGAATTCAAACAGGTGTAGCTGAGCTTTGAGTGAGAACACAAACTGCCTGTAAATACTGATTTAATAAAATGATTTGCATAAAAATGACATTTCATCTGATGCGTGGTCATTATTTTATGTTTACATTTATCAGAATCAGATTTATTAAATATACAAGTACACAAAGACTGTAGGTGTTTGATCCACTAATGTAGATTGCAAAAAAATAAATACATTGACAATGATTGATAGGTTATATATAATCTGAAATTAAATATGGATTGAGCTATGTAGAAAGGTGTGAGGTATATTAAAAAATGACTTGAGTAAACTGAGCCATAAACCCACCAGTGCAGTGTACCAGTATTCACATTGTAACTTGAAAGAAAATCTGAATATCTTTAAAAACACAAACACTATAATTCACATAAAAATTGTTTTAATTAAGACAGGTAAACATGACTTTGTATTGTTGGTCAAGGTGTGGCTGTAGATCAGACGTCCACAGCATTGTTTGGCTTGTGTAACCGACAGTGTCCAGCACAGGGCGAAGGCAGATGCTACCTTATGGAGATGACAGTTAGATCTGTGGGGGACAGGGTTTGATTGAGGGGCGGCCATGAGGGAGAGTCGCACAGAAAGGCGTGCAGGCGCTTATAAAGTTTCTTGGACGGACGCCTCCCACGCAGCAGCCGAAGACTGTTCAGGATACCCAAATCTATCAGCACCTGGAAAAAGATACCAACTATACAGTGAATAAGGTCTTTAAGATTTTTATTTTAAGAGTATTTATCCATTAATGATAAAAACTGACAGTAGACCTTTTTACAGCAGCCACATAGAAGGAAAAATGCTGTTAATAACATGAATTATGGCTGTGTTCATGTGTCCCAGTACTTCAGTATGACGGTGGGCCAGCATTAATACTAAAACTGGGGCAGATACATGGTATTTTGTGACCATTAATTGTTTTATTTACACCCATTTTCCTACTTTGCTAAAATGTCATCTGTGAAATCATCCACATAACCTCAGGAAATATTACGTAAACATTGTCGTCACAGGCTTCAAGCAAGCAGGCTTCAGAAGCTATATTCAACTGAAAAAAATTAACTTTAATGTTAAATATTACAAAGAATCCTTCAGTCAGCGACACACATGTTTTGTCTTGTGTTGGAGCTAATTACTTTAATGTAAATATAATTTTTAATTTGTCCTAAGAAGAAATATTTTTATTACCTCCACAAAAAAACAAATCAGGAAGTTGAGAGCAGCCACAGCGACGAGCAGCAGTTTGAAATTCATGTCAGTGATGTTGTACAGCTCAAATATTCTGCATGCGATGTGACCAGGGTACACCACCAACCAAGTCATGATGCCAAACAGGAGGAACAGTAGACAGAGGAAAATCACTGGAAATACAAGGTGACAAAAATTACGCCTAAATCTCTAACGAGTTTCACTTTTATTATATGTAATAAAGCAGTTTATCAGCGTATGTCTGAATGCATCACACTTCTAACCACAAACTTCATCATTGCCAGACATTTCTGATGACGTACCATTGTAGTAGAGAGGTTTCTTGTGAGGGTAGCCCTTTGTGACCACCACAGCCATGATGATATACTGGAAACCTGACAAGTCAAACACACTGGTGTCCTCCATATTGGGCAGGTTTTTTGTTCCAAACACTGTTGAATTGAGTGGAATATACCTACAGAGGACCACACACAGGATGAAGTTTGACAGTAGGGATGGCCAATATTATCGGCTGATATCAGCATTAAAATGTAATATCGGAAAATATCTGTATCGGTTTTTACTCTTTAATGACAACTTTTACATACCATGCACATATTATAGATCAAACTCTTCAGCTACTTCTCCTCTCTCTCAAAATGTCTCAAAACATGACAAATCTGAGGTATAGTTTTTGAGATACTTTTGTTTGTTTGGCACACCTTGCGATAATGTTTAAAGTTTAAGTATGCATGATAGGAGATCTGGGATGTTAGTTACCTAAAATGATTTAGTTTTTCTTTCTTATTGATATTGGTTTATATCGGTATCGGAAATTAAGAGTTAGACAATATCGGTATATCGGATATTGGTAAAAAAGCCAATATC
>JAUYWH010000025.1:5847422-5868202 GCA_034779795.1 Ctenopoma multispine | reverse complement strand
ACACACACACACACACACACACACACACACACACACACACACACACACACACACACACACACACACACACATTAAGATTAAGGAAGAAATATGATCTATTACTTTAATCACAGTTTTATTGTAAACAAACTCAATAGGAAAACTGCTCTAAAGTTCACTTTTAGGTACAAACTACCGGCACTACACTGAGAAATGTTTCTGTCATAGTGCTTTTACTCACCGTGTAGAGGACGAGGACGGAGCAGAACTGAATGAGGCTGTACATGGCCATGTATCTGAAGAGACTGAACGAGGTAACCAAAGAACATCGGCCCTCTCTGCACAAACAATGAGAAAAAATATTCTTAGTACGTCTTCTACTGCAGATACTACATCACAGATATTACCTGTTCTAGTTTCAAAGAAGCCGTTCATATATTCAAACTGCTCATCACCTGATAAGCAGAGGCACGCAGCTGATGTTTTCGTTCTTTGAGGTGAAAGGTGAAGCGACCGAAGCCTCAGCTTCCGACAGGGAAACTCCAACATCAGCAGCCCTCAGGGCTCCGCAGTCATTGGCCCCGTCCCCACACATGCCCACGCGGTAGCTGCAGTAACGGATGAAGAGGGGAGTTGATCAGGTAGTAGCCAGTCAAGGTTGTCCAGCAATGACATTATACAGTATGGTTGGGAAATAACATAATTCTTATATATTAATGCATCAACAATTTTAATCCAGTAACATAATGGGCATTATTCTGAAATTAATAATAAGTACTTTATCCTTTGGTACATCTTCTATGAATTCATTTTGTGGATTTTGTGTGACCACATGTTCTTTATGGTTTGATTTCCCCCAATACTCAATTCTCTGTAAACCCCCCCCCCCCAAAATACATTTCAGTTTTATTTCCTTTTTGTTATTCTAGACCGTTCTCAAGCATTTCCAGTTTGAACTCACTTCAGTTTCTGTAGCTGCTCCACCAGCTGGGTTTTCTGGTCAGGAGCCATGCGTGCAAATACTGTGGCTCTCATCAAAACCTAAAATGACAACATAACTGTGAGAAGACAATTTAATGCCTCCGTTTGTACCAAAACATCATTAAATCTCTGTACCTGTCACTATGTCCCAAAGTTGTTGAAAGCTTATGTCACTAGTGCATTAGCAGGGACAACAGGTATTACTGATACTGTGATTATACAGTTTACGTTACCTTTGGTAGATGTTCAGGGAAGTAGTCACAGAGGGCAGCAAAGGACTTCCCATTAATAGCCAGATGATATCCAAAACCACCCTGATAAAGGCCCTGAGAGGAGAGGGGAAAACGTCAATAACTAAGAAAAAAAAAAAAAAAGTTTTTTAAGATTTTATGATGAATATGATGTTTTACAGAGTAAGACAGCTATGGCTAAAATAAAACTGACGAGGACAGAAAAGAAAAAATACAACAGTACAATGATTTTCCTGAAGACTAAAATACTTTTTCATCGCAGATTAAAACAGCCTGTGGAGCACCACAGTGTAGTGTCTGAGCAGGACCAACCTGAGTGATGACCTCCACGGAGCTCTGGGTGTCTTCGAGGCTGAACCGCAGGGTGGGCATGGCCCGTGGCGTGTGGGGGGTGGCACTGACAAATATAACCTTCTCATCAGATCCTACCATCCCACAGTTTTTTGCTACATTAACTGCTGTTAAAATGTTGTCCCCTGTGTGAAGACAGACCAATCAAGATTTTTAACATGAGGGTGAGGGATATCATCTTCATCTTGAAGGCAGCTGTAACATTTGGTAATATGGGAAATGTTGATACATGAAACGTAAAGCAATCATTGCCTTATTTAACCTTTCACAAACCCCTTTCCTTTAATGGAAGCCACAATGTTTTAATAGAATCCCGGAGTGGACAAACCAAACCAAACGCTACCACAATACAAGACAAGTAACAACATTTCATTGACTATATGGAAGCTATGCTGTATAATTTGACAAACTAAATTGATTTGGTGGTGTGGTGGTTAGCACGTTCGCCTCACAGCTAGAAGGACCAGGGTTCGATTCCCGGGGTCGACCGGGTGCCTTTCTGTGTGGAATTTGCATGTTCTCCCCGTGTCTGCGCTCAATTAACTGAGCGATCCGAAATTGTCTGTAGGTGTGTATGTGAGTGTGCATGGTTGTTTGTTTGTATGTCGGCCCTGTGATGTACTGGCGATCTGTCCGGGCTGTACCCCGCCTCTCACCCGAAGACAGCTGGGATAGGCTCCAGCGCGACCCGAATTCAGATAAGCGGTAGATAATGGATGGATGGAAATTGATTAACCAAATTCAATATAAAAATATCTACTGTATCTAAAGTAAACTCATAACTTGACATATTGCTACTCAGTGCAACTGTAGATGACAACGACATAACACCTGATGGACTGACTATGGTTTTCTAATATTATATATTAAAATAATAAAACCAGTAGCAAATATACATGCAAAATAAATCTCACCAGTGACCATGATGCTCCGAAGGTGTGCCAGTCTTAGGATGTTAATAACCTTTGGACTCTCTGGCTTTACCAAGTTCTTCATTAGCAGCAAGCCTAGGAACTGCATGTCTTTCTCTACTTCCCCTCTGTAGACAGACATCTGCATCAACTAACCGTAGCTATAAATGAGCTTGGTTGCCA
Source organism: Ctenopoma multispine (assembly GCA_034779795.1). Lineage (NCBI taxonomy): Eukaryota > Metazoa > Chordata > Actinopteri > Anabantiformes > Anabantidae > Ctenopoma > Ctenopoma multispine. The sequence goes on along the minus strand of JAUYWH010000025.1, from coordinate 5,865,546 downwards.
AAAAGAAGTCAAATACAAGCTAAATTCTCACCGTTCAACGGTCCTGAAGTCGGTGTTTCTATCTAATGGTTTATAGCCCAGTGCAAGAACCCTGAGACCTTCACTGGCGAAGCTGCGCAGTTTGCTGGTGAACTGTGCTGGTACTTTTAGATAAAAACATCAAATTCAGTATTTACATCATGTAAAGAATCTAAAAAAGACACAATGTAAAATTCACTTTTACACTATCTAGATATGGAAATGGTTGATTAACATGTAGTTTTAAAAAGTAAAGATCTCCTTTAATCAACAATTACCCTGTGTGATCAATAAAGTATTTAAAAGTTTCTGACCTGTTTCTGCTCGGCACAAGCTAGCTACCATCTCTGGAGATCCTTTGATGAAAGCAAAAGCGGAGCGTCCTCCACAGGTCACTGTCACCACACTCATCCTCTGCAGGGCCGAGGAGAAGGGAAACCTCTGAACGATGGCCAGCGGCCCGCTTGTGGACTAGAATGAAAGAATCATTATGCATAACGAATAACTCACAACATTTATTCCTATTTTTATAGGAACATCGTATATAAAGCAGAGACAACACCACAGCAATGACACTGAACTGTGCCCATGTTTGATACTTGGTCTTTCAATTAAAAACAGGTTCTTTAAACAACAGATGGCACATGTTTGAACAACAGTATTACAGTGATTGAAGGAATATCACTAACAATTTCAATAGAAAATAAGCCCCATGGTTCAGTCTACATGACAACAATGAGGCACATACTCACTTGTGTTTGGAGCTGGTGAGTCGGAGGTCTCACAACAGCCAAAACCTTTTGTCCTCCAAACTCTGCATCAATCACATTCCCATCTCCTTCTAGCTCCTGGAGTGTCTGGAAAATCACATAAAAAATATATATATATTTAAAAGGGAAATTCACTGCAAGATGAAATATTAAAATGTGATTGAGAAAAAAACCCTGATTGCCAGAGGTCTGTAAAAACAACACATAATTCATGCAATGTAACAGGTAACACTGATAGGTGATGAGTTGTGTTTTACATTTATGTGCTGCAAGGCATCACTAATCACTTTTAATATGTGATTGAAACAACTTATAAAAATATAAATTCAGGTCTTCTGTTAACTCTGAGTTAAGAGGGGTGGGTTTTTATCCTCAATACTAATGGACTGACTGAAATGTGTTGGAGATCCAAAACTACTTAATGACAAAGGGTTTTGTAAGTAAGGTAATGTCAAATGCTTTTTGAGGTAAAGAAATGCTTTATATTTTTATACCCAACCAGTGGACTCGACCATCTTGAGCTCCAGAGGGTCTCCGAGGGGCTGACCATGCAGCAGCGTGACAGTGTGACAGCAGGCAAGGCCCGAGAGCATGAGCCCTGGGGGAAGGTGTCTGGGCTCTGGGACCAGCTCTGAGAAACCAGCAGATCCCCCCTCCATCACTCCCCACACATCCAGCCCCTCTTCTGTCAGAGTTCCTGTCTGAGAAAATAAAAAGTACTCTGTAAGTACTACTGTTCTTCAAATGCACAAAATTTCTGTTTATACTCTTTAATCTTCCTCTTCACCTTGTCAAAGCAGAAGACTGAGACTTTGGCACAGACGTTGATGCGTGGTGGACTGATGCAGAAGACACCCTGTTTCTTCAGTCTGCTCTGGGCATAGATGGTACCCGTGGTGATGGCTGCTGGCAGAGCGGGAGGCACTGCGATGGTCACAATATCCAGACTCCTGATCACCAAATCCATCCAAGTCACCTGGAAGCATATGCAGACACAAGATTGTTTTTAGTTTTTAAAAAATAAAACCTAAATGATTATTTAGTCTTACATAAAGGCAGAACAAAGTCCTTACAGTAGATTATATCTTGCACTTACATTGGCTCTCATGAGGATCACAAAGCTGTAAATAGTGCCAATAAGAGCTAAAGCAAGAAAGAGAATATTGTTTATTATTATTCATTAATAAAGTTTATTTATATTTAATTAGTCTTAAATTATTATTGTACAGTAAGTTGAAGAGAAGTTATCGTTTTACCTACTCCTGTCATTTTTTTTGTATACTCTTAAAACAAAATAAGTCAGGGGGCTGTTAAAGCTCTTACCAACAAAACCCAGGATGAGCAGGAACTTGACAGAGTCTTGGTAGAAGCGGAAGTTGATTGGCTGAGGAAACAAAATGGAACTGACCAGGCTGCCTTTGGCTGTAAAAAACCCTGGAGATAAGAAATAAGTAGAAATAAGCAGGATAACTAGTTTGACCTAAAGAGCAGGAATAAGCTGTCATGCTGTGTCCGATTGTCCTGTGGAGTTTCTTCTTAATCAAACAAAGTTTGTTTACATTTAGCAATACTTTAAATACTTTTAAATACTATGTAAACAAAGCTATGTGTATTTGGTAACTTTAACTAACTTCCCTCTGCTATTGACTACATCTTCCATGTTTTAGTTTTACATCTCATACGCCCACAGTGTCTGAAAAAGATAATTCTTCCCAATTCAAAAGACTGGACTATTCTATGTTAGGTAGAGGAAGTGGGCAGAATTTTCTCATTTCAGTTAATTTAAACAAGACTAGACTGCCATAAATTTATCCTTATGTTCCTGACAGCTGAGTTGAATGCTCCATTTCTCCTTGTGATCTCAAACATACTTATGTACAGGATCTGAGTCTGAAAGTCATTATTTATTATTATTATTTATTTCTGTTTCTCATATCCTTCCTCATAAATCAATTGCAAAGCTGAAACCACTGGCATGAAAGTGTAGTGCGTGATCCCTTAACGCGTGCTTGCACGTCTTCAAACAGGAGCATTTAACTAGTACAATGAAAACAAATGATATCTGGATATCTAACTAACAGCTCACTACAATGTTTAGCTGCCTCAGATCACCAGTTTCTCTACTCACCAGTGCTTGTGACCACAGCTAGAGCACCGCTGCCTCCTGGACCTCCCCCCTTGGCCTGAATAAGATGGGTACCACAGAAGAGGGTGTGTCTGCGCTCTGCCTCTGAGCTGTACTTCCCTCCACCAGTCGGCAGTGGGGTTTTCAGCACTGGGACACTTTCACCTAGACATGGGAATGATGTGAACTTAGAAAATTTTAAACCAGGACAGTCTTGGAAACAAACTGGCATTTAGCAAATCTAAGCATTACAGCAAATCTGATACTGGATGATCACCTGTGAGCATGCTCTCATTAACCAGACACTCTCCAGCCAGCAGGGCAGCATCACAGGGTAGCAGCAAACCTTCCTGAGGTATGATTAGACAGTCACCAGGGACGAGATCCACCGAGCTGACACATTCTTGCTCTGAGAAAACAGAACCAGGAATAAATGTTGTGTGTAGAAAGTCCTGATTTAACACATAACTGAACACAAAGAATCTGGTTTTCCTTGGCCCAAACTTCCTAATTTATTTCTTAACTTTTACTCACATTAACAAGAACTTTAGAAGACTTGTACGTGTTGGCCTTGAGGTACAAAATATACAAATTAAATTTGTTTGTTTCATGACCACAATATGTCATTCTACATGTATTGTTACTGCATGTTTCAACTTAGTATGTGGCAGTAAATTGCTCTGCGATTCTTCTTAGTTTTTTTAATATGTTGTTTGGTATAAATAGATGTACTAATAGCTCCACTGGGTTTTGCCTCCAGGGAGGAAATTTCATACAACTTAAAGATTCAAATGATGTTTGTTCACTTCAATGTCAATTTAGTGTCGCTCACCAAAACACACAAAACTCCTGTCCTCACAAAACATTTGCCAATTTGACTTTGCTCAAGTATTGCATTACTTACGCCCATGTTTACTTGCTCACGGCTTTCTTCGTCTGCCCTTTTTCAACAACTATAATAGCCTGAAACTGAGCTGGACTAACAACACTGCTCCCCTGCACCAATTTGTAAAAACTCCCCAAGACAACTTTAATAACAAAACCTAACTTTGCTATTTTGTGATGTGCAACAAAGTTGCACAAATGACCTTGAACATGTAAGCTCCTCCCCCCCACCTTATAGTAAAGTGTAATAGGTGTGATACACACTTATTTTCCAGTTTTATATTTACACCTAGCTGCATTTTCAATGCTACAATACAGTACTCCAATAAGTCATCATTCATGTTATAATACTCAGTTGTTTTCCAGAGATACTCTACTCTAAATTGTCTAAATTTTGCCTATTGCAGTGCTAATAAAGGGGAAATTTAAACATTTATCATAGAAACTGTCTTAATTATAGGTAAAAAAACAACAACAATTTCACACACTGTAGATCATTTTCTGAAACTACAAGAATTTCGTATTGGAAGAAGAATCCTTTTGCAAAACCTCACCTCCTGAGCTTCTCCGTACAGTGACATTTGTGACCAAACGGGCCATGTTGTGAAGAGTGATGCTTTGCTGTCGTGTAAAGAGTCAAATACAGTTTAGATACTGCTGTTAACATTCATATCAGTAGTTAAATATGCCATTAATTATAATCAAATTAAGCATCTAAACTACAGACTCACCTTGCGTGTCTCATACAGTGAGACACAGATAGAGAAAATGGATATTATTAATATACATATGGCGTAATAATAATAGTGATCTATCATCCACAGGGCGATGCTGAAGATTTGGAACACATAAAAGGGGTTGAGGACCTAAAGAAGCACATACACACAGGTTATAAATAAAATATAAATAGTAAAAAAAAACCAAAAAACTGAGGCAGTATAAAAACTGATTTCCACCTCACCTCCTCAAACAACAGTTTCATGTAAGGCTTCACAGGCACATCAATAAGGTTGGGTCCATAGATGCGTCTCCTGAAGGAATTTATGTCATGAATTACTCCACGGCGTCCTCTGAGTTTAAAATTGTCGGTTTATTTCTATGCTAAGTCATCCTTTCCTACCTCACACTCTGCTCCAGGTGACTTAGGCCCTTTTGGAAGCTGTACAGGTCCTTGGAGGTCCAGTCCTCACTGAGGACACTGAAGACAATAATAAAAGTGTTAAACACTGTTGTGAAAAAGACTTAAAGAAAGCCGTTGACTTTCTATCCATTTAGAAATCAATTGTTTTGCATTACCATTGCTAGATCATTCATTGGATGATGCAATAATTTAAAAAACATATTTCAACAGTCTCAACAGTAAAATCTCACTGGTTTCTGTTTTTCCCGTTTCAATACCTAACACGACAGAAAGCTCCCTTCCTGTCCAGCCAGAGGTAGCGTAGTCCTTCGAACAAATAGTAGCGCAGCAGTGTTTTCTGTAACACGACAGAGGTCACTTTCAGTCTAGGAAAGAAAAATCACGCAGCACTTTACACTGTTTGCTTCTTTCTTACCTTCTCCTTGTACAGCTCAGCTGTATCCTTCCATTCAGTTTCCTCCAGGTCTCCAAATGACTCCAAACTGAAAGGGAAAAAAATAATTAGGCAGATGTTCAGATTTGTGCATAGACATATTAGACATATCAAAGACATAGAGCTGACCTGCCCTCATCCATCTCCTCTTTGAGGACCTCCACCACTTGCTGCTGGCCCAAACTGTTCTGAAAGAAAAAGTTATAGAAATTTATCTGTGACTGACACACACTAGGTATTAGCCACAAAGGTAGGATGGAAACATAGGAGTTAGGAGACTTCCACAGACATGGTCCCAGTTTTCATCTGGCACTATTATTTATGGTGGGTCTCAGAGTTAAAAGTAATGAATAGAGATATTCCAACCGCCCACACAAGCATGGAGGTGGATGTTTGCAGATGTAGAAACTGTGTAAACAGTTACACCCAGTAAGAGTATGTGAATCAAACAGATGGTTGGCATGATAATAAAACTGAGGAAATTAGACTAGGTACTTAAAGCAACCTGATATACAGTATGTAGTGAAAGATAATGTAAAAAAATAAAAATAACTCTCTTCTTCTGTATTTAAAACAGTGATGCAGCACAATCTCTTGCAAAGTCAAGAAAAACAATACCAGGTGTCAAGCAGGTTTTAAAGTATGAATAAAAATATATGTATTTTCTCACTCTTATCAGTAGAATATCTGCCAAAGCCAGAGGACAGGAGTGGCAGCGGGCGAGGACACCAAGCCGGGGGCGCCAGTGAAACACAATCAGGAGGAAACCCAAGGACAGGAGGGCTGCCAGACGACACATCCACACCCGCCAGCGCACCCACTTATACCCCTGAACATCCTGGTGGACCAAAGAAGACAGAAGAAGACCATCCATTCAGATTCAAGCGCAGGTTCACTTTAAGAATCAGAGGTTCATTTCCATCTGGATAGCTTATCGGCAAACACGCTGCACCATAAAAAGCCACTGTCAGAAGCCAGTTTGTAACATAACCACTGGTTCCTCTGTCTGTAAATAGAACAAGGGTAAATGCACAGTTCCACATCTACAGGTGACAGGTGTGAGTGTGTGTGAGTTTTCACACCACAACATCACACAAGTGAAACACAATACCACTGCTGCTGAAGCATGTTCATCCGTCAACTGAGACTCTTTACTTTTGTATACTTTACTGCTCAACGTGTCCCTTTGCTTTTCTTGTCTTAATGTAATCCTTTAAACGTCATGTGGATGTTCTTACCATGTGTGAGTCAGGACTGAACAGGGGGTCTCGTAGACTGGGTGAGGGGAGTCCGCTCTGCGGGTCCACCACACTACCTACAGAACAGGTTACACATTGTTAATTTGACAATTCCTCTGTTGAAACTCCTCAGTATTTACAAGAAGCAAAAAACACACGCCCTTTAAAGCTGAGAGTTAACACGCTCCACTCTAATCATCCACGTGGGAAAGTGGAAAAAAACAGACATGAGTTAAACCACATAATTTGCATAAACTTAGTGTTGAAAGATACAAACGTGTAAGATCTGTGTATACAAAGGGGTGTAAACTGGACTGAGGTGAGTTATGAAGACACCTATTCAATAATTCACAATACTGAACAGCATCAGGGTCGAGAATTCAGAGGTTTCAGCCCTGAATATGTTACACTTAGCCTTGAATATATTTGATTCTGAAACTGAATCACTTTACTGTAGCAAGGCAAAAGAGCGGAGTTTGTAAAACTTAAGGAGGGAAGAGTCATTTAGAAGAACGAAAAGACCCAATGGTAAAAAACAACAAGAAACTAACAATGGCTATTTCTAAAAGAAAACGAAAGACAAATAATTAAATGTGTATATTAAACAATGAAAAGTTAAGTTGTGCTACAGAAATACGCTGTGTTTCTTCACACGCTCAATAACCAAGTCAGGATCAATACCGCTGAGTGAATCAGTATCTAATCCACCAAATGATTAATGGGTTCTTTTACTTCTCTCTCCACTAGTGAAAACCCTGGAGGTGGAGGTCTCAGATTTCCCATGCTGCCTTTTTTTCTCCATCCTCAGAAAAAAGGACTAATGAGAAATGAAACTTTGCTGGTTCGCTAACCTACTTCCCGCAGACTGAATAAGCTACTTGGATGAGTAGTGAAACTATGTGAACTAAGAGAAAAGAAGTTAAAACGCAAGAAACATGTACTTGGTCTATCTTTTATAGACGACATCTACAGCCTATCTGTCATGGAGGAGGGATCCCTCCTCGGTTTCTCTACCTGATGTAACCTGATGTACTACACTGCAAAAAGAGAGAAAGCTAAATCAGACACGGAAATACGACGCAAATAGCACAGATGACGATGAAAATTTCTGGGTAATTTTTTTAGTCCCCCCAGGAAACATTGCAGTTTGCAGACACAACAGTTGCCGTTAGTGCTTCCGGGAGTTTTAAAAAGTCACAGAGACACAGTTGAGACAATGTTGTTGCTAAGTCGCCAGGTGTTAGAAAATGGTCTAACATACACTGTCCTAATTGTTTGTTTTAGCCATCTATGGCATGTTTAAGATATACAGATGTATGCACCCCATGTATGAAATATTTCCATTGTCGTCTGTGCTTTTTGCATTGTGTTTCTGTATTTGGTTGTGGATTGTCTTCTTCCAGGTTTTTTTTTTTTCCTAATTGCTGCAAAAAGATAAACTGACACTGATCTCAGAGTGATTAAGTTATTTTGTTTGTGTTTTATCCAAGTGCATGTGTTCCCTTAAGCTGCAGTGCATTGCACGTGTTTGACTAGATTTGATCCATTTTATTTACAGAAATTAAAAATGGACAGATGAGACCAAACCCAGAGGTACTGCAATTCATGCTGAGGACAGTATTTCATCACCACAACAGATAGTCTGATGGAACTGAAATAAAGTTAAGAACAGAAAATGTGGGCAGAGCACAAACCTACAACAAACATAAGCTTCCTATAGCACAATCATCTTAACTTTATGTGGCAATGGTAATGTTTTATTTATGTTTATTTACGTGAACGTAATCAAAGAAACTCCCAACAGCAGTCTGTTTTTTCCCCATGTATCCACTTGTAAGGCATCAATCCCTCAGAAACACAGGCACAGTTTATGAAAATATGTGAAATTGTGGAAGGTTGAAGAGAAAAGCAAGTGTAACAAGCACCTGATCACGACGTCGCTTTTAACTCATAATGAGTCCCAAACGTATAATGACACCAGAGGAGAGTCCAGTTCATCATCCGTTTGGTAAAAGCTGCACATTAGTGATAAAAGACGATAAGATGGTTCAGCGCACTGTAGCTGTTTGTGAAACCAGGAGCTCGCTTCCGCTTCCAGAGGTCGGGAACATATCGACACAAAACCACGTTAACTCATAACGAAACGCATATTAAGGAAGAAACTTGGCTTACCGTCAAGTCGACACCACGAACCTAAGACGGTCGAACGCTTTGTCCGAAATGATAAAGTTATAAAGAGGGAAACTTCAGAGCTGCCGTCGGTGACGCGCAGTCTGCGGTTGTGCGGTTGTGCGGCTGCAGCTCCGTATTTACCGGGACTCGGACTCGTTTAACCGGCTTTTGAAACAAATTTGCAATACGATGCACCACAGCCAATCAAGACCAAGGATCAACAGAGAATCTATATTTTGTCAACACTGAAAAGGCGGAAAATAAATAACATAATTAATAAATTTTCATGCATTAAACTGCACAACGGTGAGTTTTACCGAGGGCTCAACGTAGTTCTAGGTTGTAAATATTAATTTAGATAGCTTTCCACCAAGAGTCTTATCAAAGTCACCAAATATTAAAATTCAAACAAGTAGTCAAACGTGAAGTTATCGTTAAGGTAATACTTTTATCATGATTATATATTTTGTTTGCTATGGAGGTCTGTGTTGTTACTGTGCATGGAGCTTAGAGCACACATTTTAAATGAGTTCACATTGAATCTGTGTTTTTAAAGACATTATTAGTACCTGCACTTTAGTAGTTAAATTAAGTTGTAGAGCAGGTACTTAGTACTTCAACCTGAGTTAAGGCTTTGACATGTTAATAGTGTGGTATTCTTTTACACAATTACTTGGACTTTACTATTGAGTTTACCGAGTTCTGTCCTCTATGTGTATGTCCATACATATTATGTGTGTCCTGTGGCCATTAATCTGCATGTACTCTGTACTATATGAGCACAAATCTACATACACAGCAAAATCCACAATCTATACAAGAAGCAAAAGACCTGTGTATTGTGTCTTGTGTACGCACATAACTGTGATACGATCATGTGAAAGTTGACCAAGGCAGAGTCATTTAGCCAAATCACGTTTGCTTTGTTCTAAGTAGGGCAATCCCTACCAGAAGTAGCCGAAACAGCACGAATCTGCAAATGGCCCCAAAAATATTTGCCCTTTCCCCACCCGTTTCTTTTAGTTTTTAGTCCTTCATTATGGTTTTCTGTGTGTCAGAGTTGCTGGAGTTACCCATTTAAAAGACAAATCTGTTTCGCAATAAACCTACACCATAACAGCTTGTGTTTCCTGAATGTCTAAAGTTGTATTGAATTGCATCTGGTTTCAGGTAACCAATTCATTCACATACAGTAACTCGTCTAAATACTCTCCCAACACCCACAGGAATCCCACACATCTAGGGTCATCATTGTGCCTTTTTTAAATTACCAGGCATTAGTCAATACATATACAGTATTACTCTTCAAATTTAGAGGGAAGTAGAGGGTTTTCAACAGGACTGAAGTCATTATTATATTTCTTAACTATGACTTTATAAATCCTTTTCTGTCCCGTGGGCTGTGGGCAACCTTAAGAAAGTCCAGGATTTCATTTCTTCATCCAAATATTTTACACAGAAAAAACTTTCTGCAATGTCAAAAAAAAAAAGGGGAAATGAATCTGCACAAATGATGAGACAGACATAAGACAAGTCATCTGAGCTGGGCGTGCAATAAATCCTCAAATAGTACAGCACCAGCTTCATCTCCAGGCTCTGCCAAGGTCAGCAGCCTGTATACGCAATAGTTGGTTTGCTGTCTCTTTGGTGTATTTGTCAAAGCAGCTTTAGAAGCTACAAGTAGCAGAAATACTGCATGACGTAGCAGTAACATGTACTGATGATACTCCGGTTGTTACTTTTGTTTAGTTAAGAGCTGCTCTAATAAATATTTATGCATTTGTAATGGCTGTAATGTGGAAAGGGTCATTTGTAGTCACTTGTTGTTGTGCAATCTGTGAAAACTTTCTAAATGTGCTTCCAAATGTCAACAGTAAGATGTGGTTATTCTGCCAAGACACTGCAGACTAACCAGCCTGTGGGTATTTCTTCCTGTTTTGGAGTGACGATACTGAAAGGTCACAGGTCCACTGGGTAAAATTATATATACATAAGCATAAATCTTGTAAAGTAAGCATGAATAAATACTTACGAAGTTTATTTGCTAATATTTTAGTTAGTTCGGACATTGTGGGACCACTGAGCTGAAGAGTACAGGTTTAATTTAACACCTGCGTTGAGCTGTGCACTCTCCCACACTGAGTTTTGTGACTGTGTTGTAATGTCTTGTAAAGTTAGTATATGATCTTGGGTTATGTTGTAGAAATACGGACGAACAGCCTGTATTCCTTTGTTTTATAGCTGTGTTTGTGTCCATAGCCCCACTGCTGTGTTTTATTTCCAATTAAAAGTAAAACAAAATAACCAGTTTTTCAAGGCTACACCTGTTACTGAGATGAAACCAGCTAATCTCTCTCTCATAGTATGCTATTCAGAATTATATTACTGCATTAGTGTAACGTTACGCAGTTGCGTTTGTTTTACCAAAATAAAAAATATGACACATTTTGAAGTCCAGAAAAAGAAACAATTATCCATGAGTAAATACTTTCAGGTGTAACCACGTAACATCAGCATGTCCACATCTGTCAACAGAAAACAAGCTACAGTCCTGTAGCTGATTTCAACTTATGGTTAGCAAACATATTTTTAGCTAAACAGTCTGCGTTTATGACACTCAAACACACTTACCACGTCTGTCCATCCTGTGGTTACAGGATGTTTTACACCATTGTACTGTACATAGCAAGGTGTCCTCAAAAGCAAAAATAAAACGCCTGTTCAAAACACTCAGCAGCAGCAGTTTAACTATCGCCTTCTACGGGTACTCACTGTGGACAAAAATGTGCGGAGCTGCGCATGCGTAGAAACACTTCATTCAGCTCATACTTGACTCATCAAGTCAAGTAGGATTAAATGTCATTCCAACAATATAAATAGTAGAAACGACGTTTTGGTCCAAGGCCCTAGTGCTACACAGGAGTCAACATTTTACAACATAAAAATAAATAAAATCTAAACTAAAAGGTCAAACTAAAGCATAGACAGGGAGACATGTGCAAAACAACACACACAATATGCCACATCAAATGCAGCTGACACCCAATAATGAAACCCTGATGACAATGTAGTATTACTATCCGCTAATCTATGTTCTGCAGTGACAGACAAGGTATTATTTATTTATTTTATTATAAGGCTTTCACTTGTTTATAATCTACTAAATCACTACGGTATATTTACCTCTTACCACTAGAATCTAGATCCCATACATGCTATAAACGTATGTACAGGTGTCTTTCATCATTTTTTGCCTTTTGACAAAAAGAAGCCTCAGATTGTTTAAGGATGTTTATTAACATATAAATTGAATGACAATGAGCAGTGTGTTTAATTCTGATAATGAATTCGAAAAGTTTTAGTAACAGATCCTGTTTTTTCACAAATACAAACATCAGCAATTCTTTCCAGCTTTCCTTTCTCCTGAAACTCATTTTAGGTGCTTTTCTAGTTTGCTCTTCACTTCCTCTTCACTTAGTCTGAGGTGCTGTTGGTGGATCTTGAGCCAGCTGGGGTTTTTTTAATGCTCATGAAGCTGCTGCTCTCTTCTCTTTGTACATCGCCATCATTTTCTTAATCTCGGCGATGGCCTTTCCAGGGTTGAGTCCCTGTGGAGTAGTGTGTAGAACAGGCTGTGAGAAACTAAAACGTCATTAATTCAGCAAGAAAATAAAGTGTGTGTGTGTGTGTGTGTGTGTGTGTGTGTGTGTGTGTGTGTAAGAGTGTTTTTTCAATACCTTGGGGCAGGTCTTGGTGCAGTTCATGATAGTGTGGCAGCGGTAGACAGAGAACGGGTCCTGAAGTTTAGACAGACGTTCCTCTGTGAATTCATCACGGGAGTCAATCATCCATCTGTATGCCTGTGGGGTAAAAACACGTTTGCTCTGTCAGGAATATCTTTACGAACACTTGCAGATTAATTCATGGGAGAGTGTTGGTAAAAAAAAAACGTTATATGTATCATCATAATTCTATATGTTTAAGACACAAATCGTCTTTATCCAACCTGCATTAGTACAGCAGGTCCCAGGTATTTGTCTCCATTCCACCAGTAGCTGGGACAGCTGGTGCTGCAGCAAGCACAGAGGATGCACTCATACAGGCCGTCCTGTTGAGTCACAGACAACAGCTTATTCTAACTGTCTCTTGGTGTTTTACAATACCACAGGCAAAGCTTGAATTTGTCATTACACGTGTAATTGTACTACACAGTTTAAGGACTGTAAGACACAGTAAGATGTTGGTTTATTTACCAGTTTTTGCCTGTCCTCCACTGACTGGAAATACTGCTCCTTCCCTTCTTGGGTTTCATCCTTCTTTTTCAGGTAGGGCTCTATAGACTTGTACTGCGCATAGAAGTTGCTCATATCCTAGTGATAATTATATGAGAATAAGGTCATGATAGGCATACAGACAATCATTTTATTATTCCTTTATGCTTTATCTAAGTACTTACAGGCACCAGATCTTTGACCACATACATGTGTGGGAGTGGGTAGATTTTGGTTGGTTTGCTTGTGTTGGTGTTGATTTTGTTTAGGCACGCCAGTGTGTTGCTTCCATTGATGTTCATGGCACATGAACCACAGATACCTGGAGCAAAACAGAACCAGTTTATCATTGTAATCTGGCAAAAAAGGTCAATTAAACAAGTTTATTAATGTCGGTCATTTGTTTCAATAAAAGTAAGTATAAAGAAAATTAATACAATGTTAATGTTCACGCATCCTTACCCTCACGGCAAGAGCGTCTGAATGTAAGCGTGGGGTCAATCTCATTCTTAATCTTGTTAAGGGCATCCAGAACCATTGGACCACAGCTATATTAAGAGGAACATATCAGTATCTCTGTGACATAAATGTAAAAATTCAAATATTACTCAGTACTGCACACAATACTTGCAAACATAGACACTGTCATGACTCACGTGTTGAGATTAATTTCATATGTCTGCATTCGTGGTTTGTCTCCAGGTTTGTCAGGATCCCAACGGTAAACCTGAAACGTCTTCATTCTTGGTTCAGGAACCACAGCGGCCACAGTCTGTGTGTACCGCACCAACTGCATCACAGATAAAAAAAACAAAACAGGGAGTATACGAATCAATGGTAAGTGTTACGTGAAAATACTATAGTAATTCATTAATTGTCTTTGCATTTTTATTATTTACTTATTATTAGCTTTCAGCTCTGAGTAAAAAAATCATAATATATGACCTAGCCCTAACGCCTGTGGATATTACTAGTGAACAAAAAAGAAAAGTAGAAACTGTGTACACCCAACCCAAGCTGGACACAGGTCCACAACAAATAACCTACATATGTATGCCATAAACAATCTCCCAAAAGGTTTATTGAAATATTTTGCAGCTCATTCTTTATCAGGCAAACATTAGCAAAATCAAGACACAAGGTATAAATCATATAGTCAGGAAATGACAACCACACTCATGATAAAATGATAAAAAGTAAAACACTCAATATGAATAGCATAGGCTTTGCAACTGCACAACAGTACTCATATATATTATTTCAATATCTTAATATACATCTTCATGTAAACAATATAAACAAACAGTAAAAGCATATAGGCTGCACAATATAATAGAATATGCATAAAAAAAATATATTTCAGCTCTAGAGGGAGACAAACACATACATACATACACAAATAAATAAAGGAATTATAATATTAATATATTAGTTTGTTACTCACCTATAAGCCAGTTATACTGGTTACACAGATTTTGTAGTGACAGTCATCAGTTAGCACGACGAAGATTTTGTTATAATAAACCTTCTATAGGAGCTTGTTTATGTCACGTTGACAATCTTTCTCTTTTTTTCATGTACTAGTACTGACACATCAACCGATTGAAAAAAACAACAATAATGAATCTTTGAATGAATTTTTAAATATGATATTTTGCAGTAGAACGAATGGAGCACAATCTAAAAATGTAAATGTACCACACTATCATGTTAAAAATGAGCACAATTCATTCTTTTGGTCAGTTGTACAACATCATACTGTGTACTTCTTATTTCTAAGAAGGTATAGTTTCCCCCTAGTGGTAGGTTGGAAACTGTTACGTGACTTTTCTTTGGTTACCTAACTGACTCTTTACAGACGAACTAGTACAGCAACTTAAATATCGCTGTAGTTATAAAATTAAAAATATATAAAGTATAAAAAACATATATACCGTAACTATAGAAACACTTTTAGACTTATATATACATATATATAGACTTATATATACATTAATAATGGAAAGAAGGAGTTGCACAACAGGTCAACTAACTTCCTATAAAGTAGAAAATGAAACGTGTTTTCTATTTTTTGTTTGATGAATATTTTTACTTACTTACATGTATTTATACACATACAGCCTAAATCAGAGTGATATGACAGCTTTTTAATATCTTTAGTACAACTGCACACTCTGTTTCAGGTGATGCACGGTAGCTTAGCACAAACTAAACAATCAATAAATCTAAACAACCACTCAAATGTTAACACGAACATTTGTCTTTTCTTAATAAAACTGTTTTCCACATACCATCATCACGCCATATTTCCTTCCAGCCAAAACATGTGGACTCATGTGGGCAGCGCAGGCCACAGACATCTTTTCTTTCTGTGTGGAGATGTGGACCACAGTAACTCACTCCTCAAAGATGCGTTGACGAGGACACAGGAGACACGCTGAGCTCTTCTTCAACCACCTGGCAGCCCCGCATTCACGTGACGTAAGGTACAGGAGAGCGCGTCATGTTTGGTGCATTCACGTACCGTCTGCCAGCGGCGTCATCCAGCTGTCTGACCACAGAGTGATTCAGTTGTAACGCAGAGACAGCATGACACTGGTCATGTCTCCACATTCTTCTTCTTATAGTGGATCTTAAACGTTCAGTTTATTGGTGAGAAATTATTATTTATCCGACATCACCTGAATTCAGCAGATACATGACACACGTTATCAAGTTAATGCTATTAATGAGAGTTAGTTGCATATTGGAGACTAGTAGACCTATATGTACCCGTGTATGATTTAAAAGTAGTGCAGTCCAATGCAACAATTATTTTTTTTTAGTTTAGGTTTGAGGAGTGATCATGATACTGCTTAACACCTTCACCCATGTCTTATCGTTTTATACTGATTTTATTTTTCCTGTTTTACTAAATTGCTTAGATTTCAACAACAGCAGTAAAGGAAGAAGCAGAGTTAGTAAGAAGAAGAAACAATGAGAGCGGAAACAAAAATGACCCATAATTCAGATTATGAAAAAAAAGTTGGCTTTTTTATGCTTTTTGTAAGTAGGAAAATACTCAAATGAGAAAAACAATTTCAGTTAGAGGCCACTAAGTGGCAGCACCATTGTTGTGTTGATCACACTTCAAAGCTTAACAGCCTGAACTCATATTACAGTCAAAGGAGGTGTATGCCTAAATCAGTCCAGTCCAGTTTTAACGTTGTGTAATAACATGCTGAACTGTCCTGATTTGAAGCAGATCTCATACTCAGCTCTGTCAGAAGTGCCCATAAGCACTTATTGTTAATATCTGCTTCCTTTCCTCCCTGCACCCTCTGATCATGAGATGTAGCAGAAGCCAAAGCTCGTGCCCAGGTGAAGCAGCAGACCTGCTTAACGAACAGATTGACCTGAAAGCTGCTGAACACTGACAAACTGTCCTTGAATCTAAGGTGAAGACAAAATGACTCAGTGCTTTCCTTAATCCTCAGAGTAACTGGCATGTTATCTCGTACTGTCTCTCCTCAGCCGCACGTTGCTGTTAAGCAAATGCCTCAGAGGGCAGTACTGACTATAGCTGCTACAGCGGAGGCTGTCAGCGTGATAATTGTGTTTTGCTCCTGGCAGGACAGCAGGAGAGATGGGGAAGGATTCAGAGCCTTCATCTCTGACTGGGACAAACTGAGAGCCAAGTAAATCTGTGTCAGACCTGTCATGGTCATGCTTTCACTACAAGAGGACTGCAGAGAATTATGAGAAAATGTGTGTTTTCTTTTCCCCACTCAGGTTGTTCAGTTGACTCTGTTGACAACTGTATTTGGCCGTGAATGCATCAGCAGCTCATCAAGGCTAGAACCTTCAGGTCGTCACAGAGGCTGTGAAAAACCCAATCAAGGTCAAACTAGATCAATATTCTTACTATCGTCATTGGTTGCGTATTTAAAAATGTTGCAGAGCCGAACAGGTTATAACAAGCAAAAATAAAATGGCTTTTATTTATATGTTGCGATTATCAGCACCTACATTTCAGACATAATTCCTGTGACTAGCTGTTAAATGTTTAAAGTGCTAAAACGAGTCACCATGCAGGTCCCCCTGTGTTGCAGGATGCTTTAAAGAATGTGGTGAGTCATATGATGTTCTATGATGATCTGCATTCAACATTCATATACTCTGCATCACTGTTAAAATGGTGTTTATGCGATGGATCGCATAGCTGCCAAGGAGCTTTGTAATGGACACTTCAAACAAAATTGATATCCGCACATGACCTGTGTATTTCGTATCATACCTGCTTGTTGTTGGTTAAATCCAGTACAGATACAGTACGAGCCAGTTCCTCTCCGTCAGTGCCAGGCTGTTGGGAGTTCTCTCATGGACACCTGTTTTTCCTACCAATTTACCTTCTCTTTTCCAGTTATCCAAATACCCCAATCTATGCCACAACATTTATCCATAAACATTACATCTCTTACAGAGATGTTATTTGCTAGATAGCTATGCTAGATTGCTATTACAATATTTTTTTCATTAATTTTGTGGATATTTCTTTGAGTGCATCCTCATCACACAGCCATTCAGCTGTATAGCAGAACATTTTCTGTCAGAGTGTGTGGTTGTTGTGAATGGTGGACCCAAATGCAGACCAGGACAAGAGAGGGTTCAAACAAAATAATCTTTAATTAAACAGAACATACAACTAAAACAAGGAAATAAACTGAACAGAAAATCACTCCATGAGGAGGCAAAAACTGAGGTTGAACATAGAAAGGAGAAGACAGAGGAAGAAGCTAAAACCCAAACCAACTTACGGAAGTGAAGAGACTAGAGGAATGACTGGCTGAAGACCGGGTGACTGGCATGAAAACAGGTGGCATGGCTGTATGAACTGACAAGTGAAAGGCCGAAGTGCAGGGGCTTAAATACTGAGTGGCTGATGGGAAATGAAGTGCAGCACGACCCGTGGGAGGCAGCCGCGGACCCTGGAGAGCGTCGGGCGGACGGCCCGTGGGAGGCAGCCGCGGACCCTGGAGAGCGTCGGGCGGACGGCCCGTGGGAGGCAGCCGCGGACCCCGGAGAGTGCCCC